>JASKDV010224215.1:2840-18669 GCA_032466395.1 Aegires albopunctatus | reverse complement strand
TCTCTCTCTCTCTCTCTCTCTCTCTCTCTCTCTCTCTCTCTCTCTCTCTCTCTCTCTCTCTCTCTCTCTCTAATTACCGCTGTTATATGATAATGTAAAGAGCTCCAACAATTTGCAATCCCATGGGCGTCAAATTTTAAGCGCATAATCCTAAGGCTACATCTCATCAGACACGATGTGATAAGGGGAACCGCAACTATTGCCGCTCCAAAAAATATATCTACACATTTTATGAGAAAGTTTCTCTTTTTGCGCGTTGTGACATCATTTGACGTCGTAACGCGCATAAGGAGATGGCTTTTCATAAATTATATTAGTTTGATTTTTGGAGCAACAACATTTGCTAGCGGCGTCGCATCGCGTCATACACAAGGAGACTCAGGCAAAGAAGAAGAATATAATATTATTCTCTTGTTGGACCTTGATCTGGTCATCGCTATAATTCATACATTATCACCAGATAACGATATAGATCTACATGCACTACCTTTTAATCTAGAGAGTTTTAATTGCGGAGTACTGATTACCTCCTACCACAGCACTTATTAAAACCAGTGCTCACTGGTTTCCCATTCTCCTGGGAGGTTCGTTGACACTAGAGTAAACAAGTCTGCCGAAGAATAATAGACGTAATGTCTATGATACTGAACTTGATGCTGAAATTTGGGGGGCATCAGTGGCCTAGTGGTTAACACAGTTTGAACACGAGAAACTCAAGCGGCTCCACTCACCGACACCGTTCGGCTGGGTGACTTGGTGGGATCATTATCATACAAGACATATTTTCTCGATAACCACTGGTCATTGACGGTGTGTCCTTAAGTAAGACACTTTGTCCCATCTACCTCACTCGACTCAGGTGTGAATGAGTACATGGCCGTTAAGACAGTGCTGTCTGTGTCGAAAATTTGTAAAAGCACCTAAGAGGCTGCTGGTCTTGTCCTATCTGTTCCCTGTTGCTGTCGGCCAGGGGCAGTGAACAAGTCATGTAAAAGCGCTTAGAGTCTAAGGTCCCTTGGCGCTAAGTGCTATATAGGTGCACTTTTAACATTAACTTTAATTACGGTATCTTTAAAATAACACAATAATTTCATCGTTGCTACTATTGGTATGAAAAGTCAAGTGAAGAGTACCCATAAAAACTAAAATCATTCACTCTATATCAAAAACATCAAAACATCCTGTTTTCCCCAAAATTTAATAATTAAAACAAAATATGAAACAGAGACCAAGTTTTGTGGAGTACGAGGAAAAGAATTGATTGAGAACATAGATGCAAAGTGATGCATAACACTGATGGAAGGGATATTTTAAGAAACGTAAGACCGCGGCATGATTCGTAGATGATCCAGACTTTCATAAAAAAGAATCATTGCAAAACCAGCCGTCACGTTATGCATGGATTTCCCACAAAAAAATCTGGTTTTACTCAGGTCGAAATCATTTAGCATCAGTAATCGAAGACAGAGTATGCAACTAAGCTTTACTTTAAAACATCTGGATCATTCTGTTTCTGTGACCGCAGACTAAAAGTAAATTATTAGAGGAGAGGCCTCTTTCTTAAATCCGTTTCCATTTGCTGTGCTGATGGGGCAATTTATAGAGCAAGTGAACCAATGGGCCAAAGAAAGTGATTGTTTGAAGACTAGGAAGAAAGGACATAACGTAGCAATAAGAAGACCAGAGGGATTACTGATCTTAGAACCTAAATTAAGAAAAAGACGAGAAAATGGGGAGAAGGGGGAAGGGTAGAAGGAAAGAAATGGGAGCAAGACAGGGAGAAAATAAACAGAGAGATGGGAAGCGAGATATATATGCATATGAAGAGGATGGGAATGGGGGTTGGGTAGAATGGGGCGCATGTTGAGAGAGAGAGAGAGAGAGAGAGAGAGAGAGAGAGAGAGAGAGAGAGAGTGATATATATATATATATATATATATATATATATTCCATTAATCAGAAACACTGTATAGGATAAAGACATTCGAAACACAGAATAATGATTTGAACATTGAATTAAAGTTTGATTTAAATTATTAAGACATACGGGCTCTAACTGTACTATGGCGTAAATGAATCGCGTGATCAGTATAAAGATCCCTATAACTCAACTACCCGAATTGCCATACTTTCACAAAATCGTAATATGTACTTAATAATTTAGAAACCATATTTCGGAAATAATGGTAATGTTTATAAATTTGTAGATGTTGTCTCAAGTACCCATCTATTGGAACCAAGGAATCAAACCAATGATGCCGCTGTTACTTGACCAACTGCTTTACAACATGGGCAATGCAGCTATTAAAAAAGGTCAGAGAAAGAAATCTAAAAGGGAAGGTGCAATGAGAAGAGAACAGATAAGGCCAGGGCCTAAGAGACAGGTCAAAGAAAGTGGAAAAGGAGTCCGAGGAAAAAAGCGATTATTGTTACACACTTATGATATCGATCAATCTGGTTAAGAGGATTATTACCCGAGCCGTCATCCTTATCAGTGCAATAATTATGGTTTGTTCAAGAAACGCTATGCCTTTCTATTATTCTGCCAAACTATTCATCTCCTTTTATTGCGTCCAACTATTCATTGCCAATTATCCAGAGCCTGATTTTGTCTAGTGAATGCGCGTCAGGATGTAGAAATTCTTCTTTAATTGATTGATTATCAAACGTGCCTTCTTTCTTCTGCATGCTGTCAATAACGGATAAGATTTTTAGGTGAGTTCATACGAATAGATAGAAAAATATTTTACTGAGTCGTTAGGATATGAGAAGATGTTTGGGTTTTTTTAACAATGAAATTATTTAAGCTGTCGGATTGGCATTGTGTTATTGTTAAATGTCCCATCCAAGTGGTATAATATTTACAATAATAAACAGATAATTTAAATGGTTTCTGATTGGTAAAAAATTAGTGATTATTTATTCTAAATCTGCCCTTTTTATCAATATAGTTACTTGTTTCTTCTCTTCTCATAGCTTATTGAATCCAGACTAGACCATTGTTTCTTCTCTTCTCATAGCTTATTGAAACCAGACTAGATCATTGTTTCTTTTCTTCTCATAGCTTATTGAATCCAGACTAGACCATTGTTTCTTCTCTTCTCATAGCTTATTGAATCCAGACTAGACAATTGTTCTCTTCTCATAGCTTATTGAATCCAGACTAGACCATTGTTCTCGTCTCATAGCTTATTGAATCCAGACTAGACCATTATTTCTTCTCTTCTCATAGCTTATTGGTAGACTGTTGTTGTCTTTGCATGCGAGTGGCCATGCGTTCAAATACATGATTATTGTTATGAGGTTTTGAAGAGGTAATTCAGACCACCGTTATATCATATAGATGAAAGTGATTTCACTGTTTTAGTTTATACTTCTAGTCTAGTTTTTATGATTATAAAATGAATCATTGGCTTACAAAAAGTGTGAAAAGCAGCAAGTTGCTGGCAATTCTACTCGTCATAGATAATCAATGGTATGAAAGCAAATGGTAGCAGCAAAAATAAATCATTCTTTGAATGTTAATCTTAATGTCCATAACTTTTAGTGGCATAACAAATTATTCAATTTCTCCGCCACATTTCTAAACTATTGCGGATTTTCTCTAGATCTACAATAAAACATATTATAAATGATAAATTGGTTTTTCACCGGCACTATATTAAGCGTTGGAAAAGGCTTGTGTGATAGTTGGATGAATGCATCGACAGTTTTTTTGTACGTTTGTAACATTCTTTCAGAAATATTACAAATAAGTTTAAGGACGCTGCAACAGTGGTAGATGTGCAAGTGCGCGTTATTAAAAGAAACATCTCTATAGACATATCAAAAGATTATTAATTATCGAATTTTCTTATAAGAAATAATGTAACATTGTGAATATCATTAAGAATAGGCTGATCTATAAAGAAAGCTTCTAAACATGTTCTTGCATTACTTATATTAAGCATGAGTTTCTGCAGGAATCACTAATGTCATTCCACAAACCAAACTGCAAGTAGATTCTTTACGAATTTTGTTTGGTAAATATTTCCGTTACGTTAAATTTAACTCCCATCAAACGTCACAAATATTATCTACCTGTGTTTCTATCAATCTGCTCGTTTGTTAAAATCGAGTCAAAAAGATAACTATACCCTTAAGGCCTCACTCATGTTTTACAAAAAAAAATTCTTCCGATGAGATATTGCTGGTGTAATCTTGAATTTTTGTGTGGAGATATCACCATTTATTTTATTCCAACTATTCATCCACTTGTGTTCTAGATTTCTCAACATATTATGTATTCGACCTTGAGCCCTTTGGACTAGAAGAAATTAGGTGAATTAGCTTTTATTGACCTTCAGAATATAATTTAACACTTAGAACTGTAGATGGTCCATATTTAGTGACAGTTTGATTCAGAAAGTCTTGAAATATGTAACGACGATACATCTATCAGCATGTACATACATTTCACTAACGACAGATCATGTTATTTGTGCTGAGTCTATTAAGTGTCGATGAGCAAAGGTAAGCTATGACGGACTGAGGATGCCGGTATACTCTTCCATGCTTTAATCTTCATCAGTCCAGCCTTAGGCTTCGTGTCCACAGCATCCATAAAGACCGGAATTTTTCTGACAAGAAAAAGAAGATACAAGAGGACACCATTCCGATAGAGCGGACGCAAAAAAAACAAAAACAAAAAACAACAAAAATCCGACTTTTGCGGTCTGGTTGTGGAAAAAACGAGCCGTGAAACATAATACCAGAAACAACCATACATTTTTGTGCGGTCTAAATGGCCACTGTGGACCCGAGGCCTTAAGTCTGAGAATTGGCGCTTTTGCGACTCTTCATCTAAATTTTGGATGGCAATGAGTTAAAACGTCATATTGAGTTTACAGAAACTACGTTGAAGACTATAAAGCTGCTGATAGTTGCACGTTGATTTTCCTTTAAATCTTTTTATGACCCAGTGGTTAAAAAACGACACCAATATCTCAAATAGAATGGGAAACAGATGAAGCATGAAGTTAAATGCCAGTAAAATAAAATCCCCTAGACTCAAAATACATATAATTTCTTAAGTGTATTTGTCGTATATAATTTTAACACAATCTGCTGAAAGTGAAGCTAAGATAATGGTCAATAATTTCCTATAATACATTTTTCTTTTGCGTTTTCGGATAGAATCATGATATTGTTCTCTCAGAATCGCTTGTCTAAAAAGCGGATCCCATATTGAGACTTTCGTTTTTGATCAGATAATATCAAATCGCCTATAACATATGAATGAGGTGATGGAGTATGATACCAATAAAAGCAAAGATATAATTATTATAACTGAGATTATAACAAAAAGTATACATAATCAAACTGATATATCTCCATGATATTTTTTATCCTTTCAGACTTTCAGAATGGAAAATCCAGATAGGAATTCCCCTTCAACTGAAACAGCTGAAGATGCATTAGAATTTCAATCAGTGGAAAGCAGAGATGGTGCGGTATCGATACCCAATGAGGAGGTAGATAACCCTAGCCAAATGGTAACTAATATTCAATCAAATCAAACACACGACAACCTCACTACCATGAACAAACCTAAACGCACAACTTTGGCACCTTCTTTTTCTATCGATACAGTGGAGCAAGCTGAGCTCTTCTGTTCACCTTCCCCGAGTAATTCAAAACAAGATTGGAGAGATACTCGGTCGTTTAGCACCTCGACTGAATACGATACTTCAATCATATCGGAATTGAGTGGTTGTATTAGTATCGGTATCGAAAAGACGAAATTGAGGACATGTCCAGTAATTCATGACGTGCCTGAAATTGTAGTGGACAACTGCGAATCCAATCTTTCTTCAGAAAACAGTGAACTCCGACAGGAAATTGATCCCACATCTCATTTACATGTAAATAAAACATCCGTTCCTTGTCAATTTAATTATTTGATGGTGCCAGGAATGACTAGTTCTGTGGTTTTTAATTCGCCTTCATCAATTTCAATCGGGGCGCAAAGAAAACTTTCTAGATCGAGAAGTAAATGTGATGATGATGCGGAAATCTCCTATCAAAATAGCACAGATGCTGATTGTAAAGCTGTTAATTCAAACAGCATGATAAAGGTGGACATCTGTCGACAGAAGAGTATTGAGCCTCAGGTTCAGGAGGAAGGGATGCGAATTATTTGCGATGAAGAACTATCTAACAGTTCCAACGATTCTGAGATTAAGGATGCCGAGTTAATGGACCTGAAAATTGAAACTATCACCATCAGTGACTTGAGTGGTAGTGTCAGCTCTGATGATTCATCGGATAAAGATATTTTGGAATTAGACAGAAAAAGAGAGGCAACGAGACAAAAGGATGGAAGGAAAACAAGAATTAAATCCAGGGAAAAACATCGCAAAAAGCAAAAGGATGAGGTACATAATATGAAGGCATCACCACAAAGCCTACCTCCAATAACAACTAATCAGTTTGACTATCACAGTCAAGAGTTTTGTCCCAAAGTAAGTGAAACATCTAAACCTTCCCACACTAAGTGGGGTGTTAATGAGAATTTTAACATGTCTCCGAATCAAAAGCACCTAACCAACTCTACTGATTCAATTAGTTTGATTGGTGATGTGACCGATAGTAATATTCATATCAGTATACATAATACTTGTGGAAATGTGAGAACTCCAATACCAATTGTGATTCCTTGTCCTCGATTAGATCTAGAAAATACGGACAATATTCACCAAACGACATATTTTACAGATCAGCTTGATTTCGCTCAAATAACTGGAAACCAACCAGTCATGAACAATATACCCGAGGAATCCATCAAATTTCCCAGCAATGACCACTCTCCGAATGGAAATTTAGGTGGCCAAAATGACGACAAGTCTGAAAATCTCCGTCACCAGAACGACTGTGTCCAAGAAGAAAATGTAGCAGAACGAAATGACATTAAGAAAGTTTCAAAGGCGCATTGCATTAACAACAATATCAATAATAAAGACCCTGGAAAGATATACGGACACGTAGAGATTGATAAGACGAATAACTCTTTAGATCCTCTTCACTTTGGAACCAATATGGTTCGATGGAAGAAAAAGTCACACAATCATAGCACCAATTTCAGGTACGGTTGTCAGGCCTGCATGCAGATAATGAAGAGCAAATACATGCGACATTTTCAATGTGGAAAAAAACTGACACCTCTTATCGTAAGTAAGCTTACTTCGAAATTCCTTGGTAGAGATTTATTCATTGCTTCTAGCTTTTGGCAGTTCTTCAAATTCATTGATACATTCGCTTTGCATTTGTCTGCTATAAGTGTGACTGGTTTTAGCGCCCATTATAATGCACCAAATGTATCTTCACTGTATGAGAAATGATACTGGACGGGATTTTTTTACTTTTTTTTCTTCTCGGATCTTTCTTTTTTCTTCTTTATGTCGTAGTTTTTTGTTATCGTTTTTGTTGGTTGTTTTTCTATTTTTTTTCTAGCTTGTTGCTCGGAAACCTGAAACAAAACGACATTTAATGTTAATTATCATTTGTCTCTTGAAATTTTCTTTAATACTGCTGAATAAATTGATTCTGGAGTTCGCTAGAATGGAGAGATAAAATCAAAATAATACAAATATGATAGATCGAAACAATAATATAGATACAGGTAGATTGGTAAATAGATACAATCGGCGATGAGAAAGAAAGAAAGAAGAATAAAAGAGAGAGAGAGAGAGAGAGAGAGAGAGAGAGAGAGAGAGAGAGAGAGAGAGAGAGAGAGAGAAGACTGAGAAACATGGGTAGTGCCAAGTTTTGAATTCTATTTATTAATGACTGGGAATTATCTATTATGACTAGGTTTGTTTTTTAGTCAATGTGTGCATGTGTTTCATCTTTATGTGTTATGGTAGCTGAGCGGATTAGATGGTGGGATCACAAACGAAAGATTGCGGATTCGAATATCATTGTAGATATTGTTATAATGATTAATCTTTATTGGGCAAGGCTATAATTTAGACGAATTGGCGGGGATGATTTAACGGACGGCTCATGCTTGCTGATGGTAAAAGCAAATTATAAAAAATCTCATATAGGGGATGGAAAAGTGGATTCGTTTTAAATTGAATCAATGTGGCGGCATTGCAGTTTTAAAAAGTGGTGTATTTTCCCAATGGCCGAAGAATATCGTTCTTCAAGCATTGGATTCATAAAGTTTCGACTTGCTTGAACTTGGCTTGAACTTGGATCATCGTAAAGCTGATGGTCTCCACCTGAGATTCCAGATATTGTCTTACTCTCGGCTCACTCCAGCTTCGAACCGAAAGACCTACCCATCTATTTCTTGTGTGGTGCCATGGTCGAGGGGAAGTAATCATTGTTAATTATTCCAATGCGTTGATAATAAACTCTTTTCGATTGCCAAAAGGGAATCATTAGCTTTATGAAGATAAAGGACAGAGTTGCATTCTTTGAACTCATGGAAATCAGAAAAACAAAATTTGTAAATGTAAGAATTCGAAAATAGGAAATAAAAGTAGGATGGTGAAGGCTCCGGCATTGATGAAGGAGGGGAAACGTTAAAAGTGGAAATTACGAAAAGTGTGCTTCAGGATTTGGCTGAACAGCGAAGTGTTGGGACCTACAAAGTGACAGGAAGGAAAGAAATAGAAAAACTGGCCAAAATTAAAGACAGATTATATAAAATGATTATTGGTGGGCCACGATATATTTGCTATCATTGAAGCTTAATAGATTTTTAAAGCAAAAAAAAAATAAAAAAATAAAAAAATAAATAAATAGATAATAAATACATGAATAAATAAAATAAATGAATAAAGGTATAAAGAACTAAAACACAACAACTCAAAATATACGAGAACTATATATTATACATCTTAAGAAATAGAAAGGTGAATCTATAGAAAATAGGAGGAAATACAAGAAACGAAACACGCAATTAAAACTTGGAATAACTTGGTTCGAAATATATCAACTAAAAGGAGCTCAACAAAAATACTTGGCAACTTATTTTGTCAGTGTCATTGTTAATGCTATTATATACTGCACCCAGTTTTTCGTGTCATTGAGAAGGAATTCAGGCATTCTGGAAAGCATTTAACCGTTCTAGTCTGGTGATAAAACCCGTTAGCCATTCAATTGCCAATAATTGAAGGAATGATGTTTGTACGTTAAGAAAGATTTTCCTTTACAGCTGATATTTAACTGCCTGGAAAATATGCAAAGAAATGATGAAATAAGTGGTCATAATTCCATTTTATTGATGGGAAATTGAAGGCATGAATTTTAAGATGTTTATAAAGGGGTAAAGAATGCATCAGTTCCTCCGAATACCTAGGAAAATTGCAACGACTTCCGCCTAAAAAAGTTTTAAACGAAAAAAAAAAAAAAAAAGGCCTAAAAGTTGTTTAAAATCCAAACATAGAATATTACGATGTAGATAACTGAATGGATGAGCCGCTGTACCGCAACCTGGGTGTTCAGTATTTAGTACTTCTTGCCCACCTCCCCCCCCCTCCCCGCCAACCTCCCTTTTTAAAGATTGGAATGGGGGAAGGGGGAGGGGAGAGACAAGATAATTTACAACTATTGTTAAGGCATAGAAATTCATTGCTATTGGGTCCAGTTCCGCTAGTGATTCTCTGGAATCGATCCAAAAGAATGACTTCCCCTTTGAACTTTTAAAAGAAGTGTTATTTATCTTTATATTTATTTTTCTGTTTATTTATAACGAGTGAATCTACGAATCTGGTGGCCAGAAAGCACGTTGTTGAATGCCAGTCGAGCGAAAGGACAGGAAGCAATCCTGTTTGGAATGGAGCAAGAATGACAAACAAATATATTTGTATAAGAAATCCATTGTATTTTAATACGAGCTCAAATCACATATAGTGGAGTCTTTACTTAAGATATAATATTTTGCACTGATCTAAAAACAAGCTTATCTTATGCAAGGTTTACCTTTACCATTTAATTTATCATAGTTGAAAACTATCGAGATAGCGCCGATAATAATGGTTTATGCTCATTTTAGAATTAGTCTTTATCTCAAAAGGACTCCATTGCACTTGATTACCCAAAACGTCATGACAGTTCTTGGGGTTAATGTTGTTAGATTTGCAGGGCTACAATAAAATTTCCCAAGTGGCATGTCATTTATCACTCTGAGATTACCGAACACGGTTAACATGATTTAATCACCAATATACATGTACTCGATAGTCCAACAGTAAGTAGTCCTTTGAGTACTGTATTATTGTTTCGTTTAGTCCCAGTGCTCGCTTTTGAAAGCAACAGAGTTAGTATAATAGTATGCCCGTTTTCAAAACACAGCCACTTTTTCCTTAGAGTGGCAAATAGGAACGGGTAAAAGAGAATATAGCTCTAGCGGTAATTGAATGCCTAGACAGAATCAGATGCGATTCTATGAGAATATGGTCTATTTGACTCTATTTAACTAAGTTTTTCAAGTCCCGTGGAATTGCTTTTCTATTCTTTTTTAAATCTTTTTTTTTTTTTTTTCTTTCTTTTTCTTTTTGTCTCCGCTTTTATCATTGGGCGTTGCAGGGAGATTTTCTGGTCAATGGCATGTCGGATGACCTGACCTGCGTTCCGTAAGCTTTCGCTTGCTAGTTTTCTACTTTCAACAGAACTTCCATAATTGTGCCAGCGCAGAAAGGGGAAATAAAGGCAAATCGAAAGCAGCATGCCTAAAATCCACGCTTGCCTTTAGAGCTTTCGTTTTCTCCATTCGCTTGCTTTCAAAAGGTGGGCGGAAGCTTACGGAAAGTCGGGCAGGAGAAGGGACTTGTCATGATGTCTTTATAGGTGTCCGGGTGGATCCAATGTCTTATTGGTCATCTTCCTTTGAGTATCACTTCGTATTAACTATCATTATATTCTTGGTGATTTGTATGCATATGTGTGGTTAAGTGTCCTCTCCAATATTATGACCTAGATTATATTGCTTGTTGTTCTATGAAACGAAGACAGATAAAATAAAATATCAATTTCATATTTCCATATTTCCTCACCACTTAGGTGACACTATCTTAAAAGCAGAAACAGCAGCGGATTTACAGAGACTTCTAGATGTAGTATTGTGTGAAAGTGACACGAGGGGCCTATTTATTAACTGTTCGAAGACATTATGCATGGTGGTGTCAAAGAGAGATAGTCCTATTTGCGCGCTGAACGTGAAGGGTTCAGATGTAAAGCAAATTAACCAATTCAATAATTTGCGTAGTGACGGGATGTCCCTCCTCCAAGACACTCGCCTTCCTGCAGACAGACGCCTGTGCCACCCCCGTGATGCCTACTTATACAAACGGTAGGAAAAGTAAAGTAAAGTAAGTCATTACCGCAGGTGCTTGATGCATCAAGGAGATTAAGAGAAGAATTAATTGCCTTAGCCAAAGCGGCATTTAAAAAACCAGAAACCATTCTAATATAATATGACAGTTAGATGCCCGAATTGCTATTAATTCTTTGTTAACATTACTTGACTTTCATAGAGAGTAAAATAGGACATTATCTATGAACAATTATATAAATACCCAACAATAATAATAGACAATACAGAATAACCATTACGTTTCGTAATGTAATTTATATAATTGTTCATAGATACTGTCCTATTTTACTTTCCATATAACCCAAAAGTGGCTTTACTTTAATTTTATTGACTTTTATAGATCAATCTACGTGTATTTCCCTATATTAAGGTTTATCAGTGAGTTGAACATTCACGCTCTGGGAGCAGGAGTTGTTTGTGACAATATCCCAGGTCTAGTGGGAAGACAGAGACGGCTATGTCGTCATAACCCTGACGTCATGGTAGCCCTGGGGGAGGGTGCCAGAATTGGGGTGGAGGAGTGCCAGCACCACTTCCGACACCAACGATGGAATTGCAGCATCGTGGACAGAGATACAACTCTTTTTGGCAAAGTGGTACAACGAGGTGGGTGAATTAGCATTGGAATTATCACTTTAAGTTCAACGCCATGATACAGCACATAAAAATAGATGATCTATTATTATGGAATCTATTTCTATTATATTTTCAAACTTTCTCTAGCTCAAAACGACCCGATCGACTTAGATTCCACCTCGAAGAAACGGGACTATATTGAAAAATACGTTTACCATTGTCAAACAAATTTATGTCAAATCTGGATAAAAGATAAAAACAAAACAAAACTTACAAAAAATAAAACCACCAAAAATACTTCCTTATTCCATTTGAAATAATAGACCTACTGTGATATACCAATGCATTAGTATAAGAATAGAACCGCCATTTTGATCGGGATCTAAACATATTCTCTAATATCATTCTTCCCTTGTTCGGAACCACGACGGTGAAATGAATTGTAATATAATCATAATATAAAAATAATACATCGTGTAAAAAAGTAAGCTGTTCTTGACTTGATCGTTCGATACCTTTGCAAGTGTTGAAATTTTAAAATCGCATGTTGAGGACCAAAGTAAATAATAATTGATATTTGTGCACCTGTCTTTTAATATCTCATAACTATGCTGTAAAGAATGTTCTGATTAGGAGCAATTTCAGCTAAATAGGAATCATTATAACATTTACGAGTCTCTCATTTCTATGTATCCAATCATTTCCTTTGAAAATTCCTGTTAAACTTTTCATTTTGGAAATTTAATGTCATATCATTCAAATTCATTGATTCAATATTTATCTTTTTAAGAAATGTGCCTGAGAAACCCATTCTTGCCTAAATCATAAACGAAAAATAATTTTCAATCTAATTCGGAGACAGCCATATTCCGGAAGTAATCTAATTATTTTCATCTTGAAACTATCTTAAGTATTTGACAACGGGCAACGCTGAAGAATATTTCTGCTATTTATGGCTCGTGCTTTGTTTAAGCTCTCTGTTTCTTTTCTCTTGAATTTTCCCTTTTCCGCTTGGTAAATTAAGAATTAAAAAACAAGCAAAAGAGTAAAATATACCTTGATTTGGAACAACGATTTCAAAATAAAAGACATCTCCATTTAATTTATTAAAGAGAAAGCACTATTAAGAAACCCAAAGAAATAGTACTTTTAGAGAAACATTGCGTAATTAAAATAATTAATAGAGCTTACAGAATATCATTAATTCAATTTCAAATTCAAATTCAAATTCAAAATACTCTATTCATCCACAAGAAAGGGGAAATTAAATAAATTACCATAACGATATTGCTTTGAATAGTAAATAATAGATAACAACGCAATTCAAATTAATTTTTCTGCTT
The DNA here is from genome assembly GCA_032466395.1 of Aegires albopunctatus. Taxonomy (NCBI): domain Eukaryota; kingdom Metazoa; phylum Mollusca; class Gastropoda; order Nudibranchia; family Aegiretidae; genus Aegires; species Aegires albopunctatus. The sequence goes on along the minus strand of JASKDV010224215.1, from coordinate 5,385 downwards.
CATCTATTCAAATAATGTTTACGTCGGAAGGGAGCAGAGAGGCAGCTTTTGTTTATGCAATCTCATCAGCTGGAGTGGTCCACGCCATAGCCCGTTCCTGTAGCCGAGGTCACCTGATGAACTGTGCATGTGACCCTTCCAAAAGGGGCACGGGGAGAGACAAAAAGGGAGTCTTCGACTGGGGAGGATGTTCTGATAATGTTCGGTATGGAGGCACATTCTCCCGCATGTTTATAGATGCCAAAGAGAGGAGACAAAGGGACGGACGTGCCATGATGAATTTGCACAACAACAGGGCCGGAAGAAGGGTACGTTTTGACTATTTAGGTGATACTATTGTAAAGATATTCTTTTCCTTAGTCAACACAAAAATAAAAGTTCCAGATATCCTGCATTGATGTCAAGTATATATACATACTATGTCATTTCTTCTCACCATGCTAATTTGCACCCTAATGTCTTTCTCTTAATCCATCCCCAAGAGAGTGAAACGTTTGTGTCTTAAAATTTACATAACGGGTTGTGCATCAATGAATTGTTACGAACATTTTAAAACATGTAAATTCTTTTACGATTGCCTTTGATAGTGAAGTCCGTAATCTCGGGTATGTGTTTGGATGAGTAATTTCTTGTTTGTTTGATGTTTAAGCAATTATTCACATTAAATCATTACCATTGTCATTCACTATATTGTTGTTATTTCTCGGGTTTGTATTATATAGATTCATTTATATAGGGCAGTTATAAGCCTTTGGCCTATATTTTGTTCTTTTAAAATTACATCACAAGAATACTTTCAAATATAATACAATTTCATAACGATATAACTGAATCAAACCCAACTCGTAGTCTTTCGCTGCTTATTCCGAATTGCTACTTTTTTGTTACCAACATCACCAATTCCTTAATATAAAAGTCATCCCTTTTAATCATGTTATCCTTGTTTCTTCTCCAGGCAGTCAAGAAATTTCGTAAGTTAGAATGCAAATGTCATGGAGTCAGCGGCGCTTGCTCGATTCGTACATGCTGGTTGGCCATGCAGGAGTTTCGTCTGGTAGGGGGCTACCTGAAGACTCGATACAACGGTGCTACCCAGGTGAGGATGAGGCAAAGTGGTGCCAGTCTAATGGTAGCCAACAGAAATCACAAGAGACCGACTCGTTCAGATCTGGTTTACATGGAGTCATCTCCCGATTATTGCATAAAGGACTCCACTATTGGTGAGTTTTGGGATTTCATTCCCGAGAAATTATAGCAAGACTCCAAACTTACATTGTGTCACCACAAGACAACTCGATACCTTCTTGTCGATGGCCAGTTAGGTAAAGTTTAATTGCAATCAATGTCTGGGATCACTCAAAGAAACAACACAGACCAGATGTAATACTAAAGATGATATGATCATGTGACGTCTCCGATCTGGAGGTTGTCGACAAAGGAACATCATCTTTCTCTATCTTAAGTCAAGTCATTAAGTCACTCCATTCTTTCAAGCTATCTGTCCATGTTCTCCGTTGACTGCACCGCGCTCTCTTTCTAGGTGCATCACAATGTAGAAGCTGTTTCATCAGACATGTGTGGCCAACAATGCCCCGAATATTTCATATTTCTTATTCTTAAATGACATAGCAAGTTTACTCCTAAGTTACAGGCGCTCCATACTCTGGAGTAGATGGCCATGTCTGTCCAAGCTATTCTTCTTGGTCGGAAGAAAGGATAGAAATAAAGAAAATATAGTCTTCTTAATCTTCTTTCTTCTCTTCCCTCACATTCGTAATGTTAATCCTAATGGTCGCTACAAAAGTGAAAGTCACTGTTAGTTCCTCTTCGGTCCCGTTACGGTAGAGCTGGCTTTTCCAGGGGTACAGTAACAGTTCTTGGCCATATTGCCTACGGTTCAGTTATGTATAACGGGCAGTTCTGTTGCAACTGTATTTAGGGGATAGGGTCAATCTAAATCTTTTGCACATATGGGATTTGAGGCGGCAGTGTCCTGTTCTAAGCCATAGGAAGTTTACTTCCTGGTTGCCTTCGAATTGGTGGTATGCATCGTTTCCTTTTGGACTTGAATGCCTGTCTAAATATGATCCATTTCTCTCCTCCCCCCCCCCCCCGCCCCCCAAATATAGCATTGTAAGCACTTCTCTGAGAAACTTTTGCTGCGTTCTTTGCGATCTCATCAGCACGCTCATTTCCCGGGATTTCACAATTTCATCTGGAAAATGATTCAGATTCTTGCGCCTCTCTTTCCAAATGAATCAGAAATGAATGAAATCCACGATCTCTGCGACGTCACGGGGGGGGGGGGGGGGCTTACCTGGAGGGGAAAGTATTCCTCGACCCAAAAGACCCAAAGCCTCCGCCTAGTCAATTGGGATGAATGATACTATAATCCTTAATCATCATCATCGTTGCCTTTCCACCCTATGCTGGAGTATAGGCCACTACCGATAGCCCTCCAATCATTCCTATCCTGTGTGAGCCTCTGAGCTTATCCCAGAGCTGTAACCTACTCTTTTCATGTTCCTCCCTGCTGGGGGGGGGG
>JASKDV010224104.1:0-18671 GCA_032466395.1 Aegires albopunctatus | reverse complement strand
TTGCACAATAGTTTTGGGTTCCACAATCTAGGCATGTCCAGGATGTTTTAGATGGAGATTTTATTGAAGAATCCATTGTGTTTAAGCATTCTATGTGTGTTGCTGCATTGCAATTATCACAATTATTTTCAATTCTTTGCTTTTACAATTCCTATGGCAAATATTACAAGGGCTTTTAGCCTTCTTATGCCTAGCTCTGGTATTTCTTGGTTTTTTAGTGAGGCTTAGGTTAGCTGGTTGATCATGATTTATGCTTTGGTCTAATCTAGTTGGAGTGACACTAAACGGTCCAGGGAGATGTTCAATATCCCCTGAGAGTAGTAAAATTAATATTAACCAACAGTGTCTCTTTGATTTTAGATCTAAGTTTTCTAGAAGTTTGGTTTGGTTAACATTTAGGACTAGATCAGATCTATTTCTTATTTGGGTTACAGGTTTTGGATTCCCTAAACTACTTGTTAAGAGAACTGTTTTCAAATTTAAATTTGTAACTAGTTTAATTTTTTATTTTTGTATTTTGTTGTACCATAAGGGATTTAATTTATTGAAGCTGAAATCCAATTTATCTTCCTTTCCTGTGTCTAAAGTTGCTAGTGATTGAATTAAAATAACGGCTAAGGAGAGTTTTGCTAATAAGACAAGATCTAGAAGTGCTTTTGAGTTTTTAGTTTTCATATTGAATTTCCTTGTCTCTTATTCTTGAACCATTTATATTATGAAATTGATTGCTGATTGGTCTATGTCTAAGATTATATTTGTTCAGTTGTTTTGTGTTTTTCTAATGGAATTTACTTTTCATTCAGTAGATTGGGATTTTTAAGTTGAACTGTCTCGAACCCTAGTTCTAGGCCTAGTCAAATATAGTTAATCAGATTTAAAAATAATTTAATTGGTAGATAAGTCTTAATTTATGAATTTATATCAGATAGTATGGTCTATGCTGCTTAATGTACTATAATTTAGTCCAGTCAGGATTATATATCTTTAGATTTAATGTAGATCTAGGTTCTGTAGAATTGGCTAATCTAGTGTGGTCTCTAGATTTAGATCTATTTATTCGGTTCTTATTTCTATTCTAAGGAGATATTGTTGAAATAAAGATTAATTATATATTCTATAGATATTAAAATTATTTTAAATGCAAATTTTTAGAGAATCTAGATTGAATAGAACTAATATTTTACAAAAACATCGCTTATCCGCACTGGGAGGAAAATGACATCTTTCTATCGATGAATGGCTAGTCTACCTAGGTCTATATTTGATATGATTTTTATTTCTATTCTAAGGCTATATTATTGAAATGAAGATTAATTTCATATTCTACAGTTATTAAAGTTATTTAAAATACAAATTATAAAGAGTCTAGATTGAGTAGATCTGTAATATTTTACAAAAACATTGCTTACCGGCTCAGCGAGGCAAAATGGCTTCTATGCTTCAAGCCGACCAGAAGAGAGTATTTTAAGATAATCAATTCTTTTATTGGGATAACCAGCAAACTAGGTTGAAATTTCGAGAAACAGAATTTTTGCCCCATAATTAATACTCCTTCCTATATAGAACAAGGTCTCTGAAATATTGGTTTAATTTTGATGTGACATGAGTACGTTTCAATCCACTCCTTCCATTTCCATTGAATAATAATTTCTACCGCTAATCTTTGTTTCTTTCTGTAATTTGCAGTCATATGAGATTTGGAGTTCGCTCAGACATTACTCAAACTGGATATCGTCCTTTAGGCACAATAAGTATGTTTATGAAGCAATTATTCTCATTTTGGTCTTGCTGTGTATTAGAGTTACAAAACTTGTATTTTTCTAGAAAAATAAATGATTTCATGATAAAACCAAATTATATTTAGAGAGTACCCATTTTTTGTTTTTCTTATTAAATGAGTTTATACTGCAATTATTTGAAAAGTTTTATATCAGCTCAAGTATTCTTCATAAAAGTTATTTATACCTCATTAAGAAAAAAAAATTAATTTCAGTGTTGGCTTATCAATTTGATCGAAGTATTCAAGGTCGAATGACTTTCAACATTAGCCCAAGCATGTCCTCTCTTCAGTCAAAGCTCATCTACAGTAGTGATATGAACAATTTATCAGCAACTGCGCAGGTAGTATTGGGTTTTGAGTCTCATTTTATGCTTATATTTTTGTAGAATCTGGAGTTATTTTTTTGTTTTTCTGTTTATAGATTAGCATTTGACATACCTTCCAAGGGCTTAGGGCAATATTTTCAATGTCATCCACTTTGAAGCTTTGGCTGTTTTTCCCATCTTTTATATCTTTACACAAAATAATACTTTATTGACTTTTTAGGAACATTCATGCCAAACATTGGCAGATGGCAGTAGGAAGTATATTAAGACAAAAGTAGACTTAAATATATTGGAATTTTTGTGTCACATCCAATGTTGAATTATTTTTGGAGAGTTATATGTCTTTTTTTTTTAAGATCACAAATAATGTTATCGATTTTCTTCCCTTCAGTAACAATTAATGTCTCAAAAATATAAAGTGTCTTGTTTTTTTCATTGAGAAAATATTAATAAACATGATTAAACAATTGTAAGACTTTTTTAAAGTCATAAATTTAACATTATGATTACCTACCTACCTGTTCATGTTTGCATCTCTGTTCAAAGATTGGTGTGCGTTCAAGTTTTCTTGCTCTTACATGTGCTAAAACATTTGCTGAAGAGAAGGCAAAAATTGTAGGAGGGATAAGGTAAGTTTGTCTATTTACTAACTGTGAGTCGGTATTTCTGATTTTGTTAGAAAATTGATTATTTGTGTATCATCCAAGTGGTGAGAAGCTAAATATTTCAGATATCTCTTTCTCTTATTATTATCTTATTCATTAATTGTTGCCTTGTGTGAAATTTAACATTAACATTAATCAATCAACCATTAAAGAATGATTCCTAGGCATTTAGTCACTAGGACCCTTTTCATACAATTGACACAACCTTATTTAGACTTTGTTTTTCTTTCATAAGGGGAAAATTGTATTTGGCTCGATGCTGGAGCAATTGGTTTATTTGTTTTCTGACAAGCTCCTGCATGCACTGATCTTGAAACTTTTCAGACAGGAAGAAAATGATATTATATTTTCTTTGAGACAAGCAAAGACAGGCATTATTGAAAAGGACATAAAAATGCCTTTGGTAGATCCTAGAAATCATTTCCTTTTATGAGATATTTTACCAAAATTGCTCAACAGAATAACAGTCTATTGTCTTCTTTATAATGTAATTACACTGAATGACAACAGTAAAACTTACAAAAGATGAATTCAAAAATTTCATTTAAAAATTATTCAAAAAATTGACCTTAACTATCATGTCACTGTCATCTCTTCTCAGATATGGAACTCTTGGCTCAATGGTGGAGTGTTCTGTTGAGAAAAAAATTACAGACTTCAGCTACGTAGGGGGTACCCTTGTTGTTGGTATACCTCTAGGAGTACAGCTAAAACTAAAGTAGGTTTGGTATAGATCAATATCAAGTGACTTTACTTATGTAATTACAGTGGAGTCCACATGATTCAAACTCGGATAATTCAAAGTTACCTCGATTCTAGGTTTTTTTCTTTTTTGGCTTTGTTAAAAATTCTTGTTTAATTCGAATTATTTCTGGCCTGATTTGGATAATTCAAAGTCATAATTTGAATTTCCCCAACATTTCCACTGTTAAAGGGAGTCTCAATCATCCATCAACTTTACTCCATCACAAATTGGAGCCCTGGTCATAAGAATAAAAGGTAGATTTGTTATTAATATTAACAATTTAGTACAGCAAATCAGGATAACGCCAAGCCTTGCAACTAAGAGGTGATAATTTCGCCAGTTGGGTGGCCTAAGTCTAGCAATATCGATTGAAGCCTATGAAATCGTAAAGGAATTCATATTAAGCAAGTTTCACTGTAATTGTAATGGAATGTATTTATATCTTTTTGAGTTTAGGTTTAGGTTGATAGTTTATTTAGTTAATCCATTCATATTAGTGTATGTCTTCTGTGATATTATCAATGTTGTTAGTATCATTAAAAATGATAAAATCTGCTATTTTTTAAGTAGCCAGGCCTTTCTTTGTTTGGAAGTACATGTATTTGTTTACAATTACTAAGTTTTAACTTCTGTATAATAATGATTTAAAAAATCTTCAACATTTAACAGTTGTTTGTTAAATTAGTAATTTCTCATGATTTTTCATTTGTTTTAACCAGGATTTTAAGAGGTCAGCAGACATTCTTCTTTCCCATCCATTTGTCTGAGGATATGAGTCCGAGTGCTATATTTTATGGAACTGTGATTCCAACTGTGTCTTTCTTTATCATCAAGAACCTTATTGTTGCCCCATTCCTGAAGCAGCAGAAAGAAAGGTGGCTATCATATTAAGTGCCTCTTGTTTTTCATTCCTATCTTGCAGAAATCATTTTAGATATGCTTTAGGCTTTTGTCATTTAGCTTACTTAACAATGCTGATTTTCAATAGAAATTCTTTGATGAAATTTTCAAGCTGACAAGCAAGTCATTCAGTTATTTCTGATATATAAGAAATTTATTTTGTTATGCATCATAATCCATTTCAATTTCAAGTTGATCTGTCATAGATATTATTTTCTCACAATAGGGAATTATTAAAACAAAAGGAACAGAATGCTGAGAAAATGGAGGAGAGAAAACAAGAAGCTGAAAGGGCTGTAAGTAGAACAAGATGCAATATAATAGAGTACATTGTCACAACACTTCATAAATTTTTTTGTCTTTGGTGATATTTTCAAATGTCTATGGATAGAAAAGTGATGTGATTCGCTTCCATTTATATAATATGTACCTATAGTTTTTGTTGTTAAATTTTATCATATATCTAAATTATTATTACGTGATATGATTTACTTTTATATACATGATGATATCAGACACTTATATAGCGCATGTTTCTAGCATTAGCATGCTCATTGTGTTTAGGAATTGTGGGAGCGGCCATAAGGCGCTACAAACCACAATCCATCCCCTGATCTTAGCCTCCAATTCTATCTTTCATCAGAACAAAGAGCTAGGGAGATTGTTTGGCACATTTTTTCCTAATAGGCCATGGTAGGATTAGAATTTTGGATTTTGTCAGGATGGTGGCTGGAATAGCCTGCTCTTTTTAATTTTCAATCACTGAGGATTCTTTTACATGTGCAAAGGCTAATGGGACCTTTGAATTTACCATTCGTCTCCAATAGGACTAGGCTTTAATATCCTGCCTACCACAGGATTAAGGAACAGAAGGCCTTTTTAGTTCAATGATTTCAAGTGAAGTGAAAGTAAAGTAAAGTGTATTCTTGTACACGTTCCCACATAATGTGCTGACTGCACTTAGCAGAGTTTCCCTGGCATGCCATTACATTCCAAAATCCTTCTCAGCTCTCTCTGGGTGGCAAACTTACAGAATGAAAATCAGGGACAGGCGCTTCTTTCTAGCATACTGACAAAATCTGACTCTACCTTTATCCAGGTATCCATTTTACACCAGGGTGTGGTGAGGAAACACATATAAATAGCCTTTCCCAATAAGTTAACATTGCGTCCTACCAGGATTCAAATCTGGGACTTTTTGATCACGAGTCATAATGTCTGCCACACAAGTATGCTCAGATAGTATACTTGCATGGAAAATTTCTGTTGATTTCTTATTTATTTATTTGTTATAATCAGGTGATTTTAAATACTATTTTGCCCTTTAACAGAAATTCAAATGATATATTCAATTGAAGATATTGTAAACTTGTTTATGTTCAAATGATTAATCGTCTTTCCAAAAGGTTGAACTAATGAAGGAAACATATGAAAGGAGTCTTGAAGTAGAAGAGAAAAAATCTGGCCTTATCATACTTAAAGCTCTATATGGAAAACTTCAAGGTCCAGATGATAGGTACTTTTATTTATTTGTTAACTTATTCTCCTTGTGAATAAATGATTTAGAGGGCTTTTTATTTTATTTATTTATGTATTTATTTTTTTTTTTTTATTTTTTTCTATTTTTTTATTTTTTTTTTTATTTTTTGTTTTTATTGTTTTGGGGGGGGGGTATTTTTGTCTCATTGTTTCAAAGGGGACTTGTGAGGGAATTTTGATTTTATGTCAACAAACAAGAAAGAGACACAAATTTATTTTGTGTACAAAGAAACATACCCCCCTCTTCTGTGATGAATTTATGTTCCACATCTCAAAGATTTTGCTTTTCATGGTAACAAAAATTGCCTAAAAAAAATGTTTGTTAGTCTACTATCATTACAAAATATACAAAGCAACCATAAAATTCTTCTAAGAATGAGATTATGTCGCACCGTTTGCAAAGTTACTTCTAGAGAGTGGCTTGGAAAAGGTTGAAAAACCCTGGTCCTGGGAAATTGGACTGGCTTTCAATGAATTGATTTCAGATTTAGTAAAGTGTTTTAAATTTTCATATTAAACTCCATAAGCTATAAATTAAGAACATTTTTTCTTCACAGTGAGATAGCAGTTCAAACGTGCCTTGATGTCAATGTTCAGCTTCAATCATTGGTCAAAGACTCCAAACTAATAGTGGCAGAGACTCAATCAAAGGTTTGAAATAGCATAAAAATTAGTTCCAATTATTATTTTATTTGTCTAATTACCAGTACTATCAACATAAGGCTTAATAATAATTTTGTCTAGAAGACCTTTTCTCTTATTTTGAAATTCAATGGTGGTATGTGAATTCTTGGTAATGATAGAAACTTCTATGTATTTTGCAAAGTCTCTCAGACAATTCATTTATTTTTTTCATTGTCATTTTATTTTAAGCATTAGAAGTGGAAGTAAAATCCACTTTGGAGATTCAAGAAATACCATTGAGTTTATAACCAAAAACTGTATACATTGATTCAGGATTGCCTTGTAGTGTAGCCCAGAGTTTATATTTTTAAGCTCTAGTTGTTTCAAAATTTGCCCTTAGCTTTTCAAATCTTTTACTGTGAATGTTCACTTACAGAGTCAAAATCAGTAATTATTTATATGATGTTATCTTTCTGTAGAGTGGTCTGCCAGGATTTTATGACCCATTCATCAATGAAGAGAAAAATTTGTTTATAAGTTACAAGTTCCGTGGAAGACTTCACCAGGTTTTCTTGTCAGATGTTGAACCAATTAGACTACCACAACAAAGTGAGACTTTGTGTGTGTGTGTGTGTGTATGTTTTTTCTTGTCTTTTGCTTTGATATCAAAAGACTATCAACAAATTCAGAGTGCTTGACTTGTTTTGATTGTGCAGAATTTTGGTGCTATAGAAATGTTTGATGTCATTATTAATGTTATTAATTGAAATTTTTAAACACGCCTGCAAACTTTTCCTATTCATACTAATGTTGTCTTTCCTCTGCATAAGTGGGAATAGTAAAGATCTGAGGGAAAGGAAATGTGTCTGGGCAACCACACTTCCTGAAAATACATTGCCTAGGTGCAGTGCAACATGCTGCATCCATGGTCAGATCTATCTATCTAATTGAAATTTTATTGTGTCTGTTATGTATTTCTTTATTGCTTATTCAGAACAACAATCTTAGAGAAAGAGAAAAGTATTTTTGTTATCTCCTCTTTGCTTTTCATTTGATTAACTTAATTGCAATTTGCATAATATATACCTTGAAAATTAAAACAAATGAAATTACATATCGTCTTTTAATCCCAATTTTTTACTTTTACTCTTTTCTTTGATTCCTTCTTCTCCTCCTAAATTTATACTTATGGTCTGATGCAATAATTTGTAGAATTGCCACTGTTTTACAATTTCATTCCTCATTTCATTTTGCAATGATTTTCAAATAGAAAATCTTTTATGAGTATATTTTTTTTATTTCAAAATTAAGAAATCTCTTAATATGATTGTTCGTTCTTCAGCCAGACATTTTATTATATAACATCTGTCTGTATTTGCAGAACATCTTATGATGGATGAACTTCACAGCTCCACAAGAACCTCTTGACATGACCAGTTATAAGTGTTATGATTTGACCTCTAGAACATGACCAGTTCTTGCTTTAAGTGATTGTGGGTGTGCTTTATGATTGATTGTCTGCAGGAAGATCTCAAACCATCTGTTGTTAATGAAGCAATGAGTGACTTTTTTAGAAAGTCTATTTGTAAATTTTACCATTTGATTAATACCAGTAATGTAAATAGCAATGATCATAGTTTCCAGATTTATTTGGAAAGTTTGCTTTTCACCATATTTATGAGTTCTTGGTGCCAATGGATGTTCAGCTCTGTTAAAACCTAATTGGGTATATTTCAAGAACATTGCTTATTTGTTTTTAGAATGGTAAGATGCAATAAGTCATTTTTCTTATCTCAGGAATATGACAGATTCTTGCTATGCAAAGGATAAGTCTGATCTTTTGTCCAATGACTAATGACATCAGTTTTCTTGATATTTCATTTGCTGTAGTAAAGTTAAAGCTATTTTTCATTGGGTCAAAAAGTTTACAGAGCAAGAGAAATAGAATTTTAAAAACATTTATCAAGGTAAACAAAAAACCAAACAAACATTACTGCACATAAAATCTCACAAATACATGTAACTTATTTGCTGATTTTGACTCAGGCTAACTTCTGGTTAATGTTTTTATCGCTACATTTGACTTAAGTCAAGTATGAAACTATTGATTTTTAAGTTGCTCATTTTATTTTGATTCACTAAAATTCTGGTGGGTTGTTTTTTTTATTGCTGCGTGAGTAAATCAATGAAATCATCGGCCACAATGTGTGATAGACTAAATAGTCGAAGCCGTTGATTGATATTAGTGACTTATCTAGATGGAAGAGAAGTGCTGCTTCCGTGATATATTCTACAAATTGTGTTTTTTCATACCTTTACAAGTTTCACAAGATACATAAATAACTTGTATACAATGCTGATGTTTTATATTGGCATGTCTTAGAATCTGATAGTAGTGGTGATAGGAAGTAGATTTAGTGATAAAATTTGACCAAGACCTAGATTATAGATGAAAATCAAATGGTGCATTAAACTAGCAGATCTGATTTCAATAATATAGTTTATTGTGTAAGAAACACTCCATCTTGTTTAACTTTTTAACATTCTATGAACCTATTCAGACAGCTTCATAAATGTATAATCAATAATATACAAGACAATCAATAAGTCATAGCCCTGACCGTGAAGAAAACAAGCTAGCAGGTTAAAATTTGAAACTCACAACTTTAATTTTCTATGTAGTCACCCTGCGGACTGACACACTCCTGCAATCTGTCTTTGGCCTTCAAAAATCCTTGAGTGAAATAGGTCAACGTTGACACTCTAAAACACTGTACTTTGAGAATTTTTTTTCAATTTTGAGAAAACAAAAAAGTTAGAGGGTGCCAAATCTAGTAATAGTCTCCAGTGCTTGAATGGCCATGTTCCTTTTAGTCTTTCATTATTATGCCTTCTCAATCCCAAAAATAGGACAGCACTTGATGGTTGTACCCTTGCCTTCTTTGTCAAAGGCATTGAAGGGGTTTTCCATTGCATCAACCAAGAATTTTGCCCAGGACCAAAATTATGAACCCATGTTTCATCCATTGTTATAATTTGATTAAAAAATTGGACATCTTGAGATTCCAATTTCATCAGTTCTTTGAAGCAATCAACTCTTTGTTTCATTTGATCTGGTGTTAAAAGTCAAGGAACCCACCTAGCTAATACCTTAGATATGTGAAGATGGTCATGCAAGATACTTTCACACACTCATCTTTGTGGTGCCTGCTAATTCTTTGATAGTCACTCGCTATTACGCTCCTCCTGAACAACAAAGTTTGGTCTCCCTTCTCCAGAACAATCCAAAATGGATAGGATGCCACATTTGATCTTCCTAGTCAGTATTTAACAGTTTCAGAAGACATTTCTTCATAAATTTCCTTTGGTGATTTTCCTTGCAGATGAAGAAATTTGATCACAGAAGATATTCAATATAATCCATATTTGACATTGTTTATCTCTTGAGAGGGATATTCCTGCTGCATTCAATACCCACTTTTACCACAAGTACTCTTAAGTGCACACCATTCCTCAAATTTTCAACCAACTTTACTTGCAGTGTTCAATGAAGATATATCACACTTTCCAAATTACATTGCTGTAGGTCTATTCCTTCATGGCCAGGGTTAAGGACTTCATGAACACCCTTCAACTTGTTTCATCCTATTTTTAATCCTGAAGGCTCTAGAGTAAGCAAGTTTTTTTCACAGCAACTTAAGTGTTTATAACTTGTACAACTTGATAGCATATTTGGCTTGGTCTCGATCAATATGATGCAACTGTGGTAAAATGGAGAGGTAGAATAATTGTCATTTATTATTTTGAAGAATGTGTATGATACCCTTCATATTGACATCGTTTTTATTAGGCTAACACTAATGAAGTATGGTTATCTCTTTTAATAGATGTTATTTTTAGTGGGACAGTGTTGGGTAACATTGGATAGCCATTGTGAAATTGAAACTAGTCAACTTCAACTATAAGATGATAGTGTTTATGACATCATGCAAGGAATGTAATATATATCTTTATTCTCTCTTCACTTCAATGTAATTTTGCCAGAGCTTGTCTAAGTAATTACCCAAATTTTCTTTTAGGCTAGAATGATGATATTTACTTAATTATATTATTTGATTTGTATATATTATATATTCATTGCAAAAGATAATAACTATTCGGATATTGATTTGTTAACCGTTTATTCAACTTACTTGTTTGTGTGGACGTAGTTAAACAAAAACATTACAGCAATCTCATTGTTGTTATAAGAGAGGAACAGAGAGAGAGAGATAGTGTGTGCGTGTATGAAAAAGAAAGAGAGAGAGAGGGGTGTGGGGAGGGAAATGTTGGTGTGCGGATGGAATGCTGAGACAAATCGCGCAATACTTTATTAATCAATCCCAACCTTGGCTGCTAGATTGCCTTGTATGTCCTTTGTGTTAAGACTACGAGAGAGTACAATCAATCTTGATTTCTTATACAATTGATTTTCATCTCTTTTTCTCCTGAGATTAAACATCGATTATATATTTATATATGATTCTCTATACCAGTGCATGACAGGTCTGATGAATGATCACTTTTTGTCTGAGTGTGTTTTTTGTTGTTTTGTTTTTTATTTATACAAAATTCCCATTCTGAATTTTATGATCTATAATGATAAAGAAGAAAATATCAAACCAAAAAAACCCCTTGAACTTTTTAAAAAAAATTTAAAATTCTGATTAATGTAGAGCTTACATGCTTTTTTTTTTTGTTATTAATGTTATTTAGATTTTTACTCTCAATTATTTCCAGGATTTTAGATATTGCAATTTTGAATTGAAACATCTTTTGACTATGTGCTACCAAGATGTCATGTGACAAATTTTTGTTTTCAAAAATGTCTGTCAATTTTCATGAATGACATGAACCCACACAAACAAGCAAAATTAATGTATTTTCCATTCACAATTAAAACATTAATTTGCTTGAGATCACAGGCACTATTAACTAAAATGAAATTCCAGTGTAATTTTGGACTCATAGTTTCTATATTAACAGTTAGCTTCAAGTCTTTTACACAGAATAAAACTGAATTCAGCTAAAAAAAAAATTATCATAAAATTGAAAAATATGGGGGAAAAATAAATTAAGAAAATTAAAAATAAGCAAAAATAGGAAAATATTGAAGTTAAAGTGTTTTACACGGTAAATAATATTCTGAATCATGGAAACTAGATACACAGACAATAACGAATCTCTTCAAAATGTATATATATTTAATAGGTTGATGAAATTATTTATCAACTCGGGGGTTGGCAACTGTTTGACTTTTTGCTGACTGAAGTAACTGCATGCCGACTTCTGTTATTAAAATTAATTCAGCCTGCCAACAACTTGCCTGTCCAGGTTATTATACCTGTATATTATATTATGTATGGTATATGTTGTAAACATGCTTTATTGCTTTGAGTTTTACACACTTTTCTGAATGTTCAGACATCACACTTCTTTCATGTGAGAGAAAATTTGCTCGCAGGAATATAATAATGAAACAAAAGCTGAAAGATGAGTGAAAGCAATTTTCCTCAGACAGTTGAAAGATTTCAGTAGGGATTTCCAATTTTCGTCTTCCAGAGACTTTCTAAGCTCAATAAAAAAAATGTGTCCATAAGATTGAATACCTAAATTCAACCTGCAGCATTTCAAAATCATCAATATCCAACAGACCGAAAGGTTCCAATTGTTGTCAAAGTTGTCAAATCAAATATATCAGGCTTGATAAGGATCCAAGGCCATGAATGTTGAAGTTTTGACTTAATTGAGTTATCAATTTCTGCTTAGAGTTAGAGAGCTTAAATGTACTTTGGAGTTCATTCCATGTTCTCTTAAAAAATTTATTTGAATGATTCTTCACATTCGGGAATTACTTGAATGCTTTGTTGTTGATGTGATGGATAGAAATTTCAAGTTTCATTAAATACCTTCAGATAATTGAAAAGATCAAGCACTGTTTGGCCCTTATTTGTTGTTTCAAATTCAGCTCACCTTAGGGTGTGCTTATGTTAGTCAAAAACACCAACTTTAACCATCCGTTTTTTACAATCCAGGAAACTCTTTGTTTTTTCTTCTTCTTTTTTTTTAAATCAAGAAACATCTCAATAGCTTCAAGACAACACACAGATCTAGTCTAAACTTTATTCAGGGTAAGACACCAGCCCTCTCTGTTTAATTCCAACTTTTCTGCTTTGCTATGGCTTGTCAAGACCATTACACATATTCAGAGATGCCACTTTGCCATAAATAAAAAATGCTGGCAGTTTTCGCCGGATATTCCTAGCAGACCATACTTAATAGCAGCTATCCTATACACCTGTTTAGGTCACATGTAAGATAAGACATTATACACAATTGCATGTGTATGTAATGTGAAATAGAATTACCTATAATTACTGGTTGTTAACAGTTATATACATGTACTTGACTTATATGTGCATCTAATGTGCTTGTATCGTCGTACTTCATGTACTTTGATGTTCGCCGTAAAAAGTTCAGGAAATTTTGTCAGAGCAAAGTGGCATTTCTGCATATTATTATTTTAATATTTACCATTATTTTTATTCCAAATTATATTTTCAAGCAATATCAGCTCACCTCAATTGTTGCAAAGCAGAAAATAGTCAAAGAAATGACATTGTGACCTTGAACACTGTTAAATTTCGAATTTTAGAACTGACATGATAGGCAGTTGCGTGGCACTGGAAATTGTTATGTGTCCCCAATTTGCACGCGTGCCCAAGGTTGCCAACCCCTGTTTAAACTTATTGCTTTTTTGTGTTTAAAAACAGGTACATAGCAATGTTTTGTTTCACAAGCTTTAGTTTTGTTTCATATTGATATTTTGTTTAGATGGTGTTTTCCATAAGTCATGTAAAAATATATCAGGCCAATTTAGGTACAAATGAAACTATTAAAAGCTAAGAATTTTACAATCTATTGTTATTAGTATTAGGTTGCTATTTTTTTTTATTATTAGTTTGGTAAGTATGTTATTAAGTGACATTGTATGTGACTATTGTAATATTAGTACAATTGATTGCTAATTTAATTTGGTAATATGACATAGATTACAATTTTAATTGACAGGGACATGACAGAAATCCATTTGAAACAAAGAATTGACAGTGCGGGGTTATAAGAGATAAATTTTAGATCAAAATAAAAGTCACAAATACTTCTTGGTACAACTATTTGTTTTCTTTAACAGACTCACCACATATCATTATCAATTGCAACATTTTACAAATTCTTTGTTTTATTTTTGAGAGTGTTGTATAGCTTGATACCGTATATTTCACAAAATAGAATTAAAGTATCTAGTACTAGTAAGGCCATGGACATGTATATAGTATACATCTGGTCAATATGTCATGCAGAGGAAAGAATTAATTTGTATCATTGCTTGATATAGGTTGATATTTATCTTAAAGCTTTGATTCTTCTTGTTTGAAAAGGGGGCAGACAACCAATTTTCTATGTCTCTTCCTAGCTTTGCATTGATAAAATTTTCATTGAGTGGTCACATAAATGTCAAAAAGCTCTTACTCTCCATGGTTACCTCTTATTTTTATTTCATTTTAAAGATTTATTTGTGAGAAATCTCATGGTCATAAATGCTTAGAAGATTTTGTACAGAACAAAAATATAAGAAAGAGAAAAAACTACATAACAATGCTATAAAACAAAAAAGGGGATGAAGGACTCATGCTTTATTACATTTTATTCTATTAAATGTTACCAAATATACATCAAAAATATTACATCATATTATGCCATCTGCGATTTCATACTACCGGTACACAATGAAATGCAATTTATTATTACAATATATGACTTTGGTAAGTTTCTAACCAAAATAAAAATTTAACTTGATTTAACCAACCTGTATTTGATTCCATTTATATTTTTATTTTTATTTTTCACTTATTTAAATTTATCCATGCTTGTTTTTTGTTGGGATTTTTTTATTAATTATTTATTTTTGTTGGTTTTGTTCTGGAATTTTTTCATTTCTCGGTTTTTTATTTTATTTTATTTTTTATATGATTGGTAAAACTTTTTGTATTTATTTTTATATTAGAATTTTATTTTATTTTTTTGGTCCTCTGAATATATTAAATGGAATCATATTCCAAATCATTTTTTTTATTATTGAAGTATATTCAACTATTTGCTCCTCTTTTTTTTTTTAGTAAATTTTTTCTTTCATTTATCTAATTTATTTATTAATTATTGCCGTTGGCTTTTTAAAAATATCATAGTTGATTAAGGCAGGCTACCCAACATAATATGTTTAAATCAAAACCTTTTATTTTGACCAAAACTGACTTCATTATGCATAAATAGTGATGCAAGGACTAAATGCAACAGAAAATGGTCCAGAGGAAAAAAATATCATCAAATTTCACATCATTAATGAAAATTAATTTTCATTCATGAATGCTTTTTGTTTTGTTTTAAATTATATGTGTGGATGCACAGGGAAACCCATCACTTCCACCCCAAGATAATAATTTAGATGATGGTTGAACCTAAATCTATCATCTTTTCTGGATATGTTAGACTTTATTTGAGCTTAATATCTTCACCGGTTCAAAAGTTAAATGGGAATTTTAGTGCGCCTAGGAAGCAAATTTCAATTTTGAGAAAATCGAGTTTAAATTTGGAAAACAACAATACAAGGAGATAGATTGTCTCACAAAAACGCAAAATTAAACCCTTTTAAAGGTTTTTATAGTATAATTCTACTAGTAGTAGCAGGATCAAGATTGATAATTAGACCATTAGATTCTGTTAAAATTAAAATTTCATTTTTGACTTTGGAAGGCCCTAGCATGAAATTATCTTTGCGACATTTGATGGGTTTCCCTGTGTGCCTACATCTAGTATAGTTTGTTTCATTGCCTTTTGGTTAGTCTGAAGTTTTAAGCGATTGAATATACTGCTGTTTTTGTCAATCAATATTGCTGAATGAATGCATCAGTGAGTGGTGGATGAAGAGCAGAGATGAAAGATAGCAAGGAATTCTTGACAAAACCAAAAATTTTAGCTCTCTCAAAAGGCATGTTGTGGAATCAATTACAATAAAGATGAAAGATAGCAAGGAATTCTTGACAAAACCAAAATTTTTAGCTCTCTCAAAAGGCATGTTGTGGAATCAATTAAAATAAATGGAAGCAATACAGAGACAGGTTCTGAGAGAGAATAATGGCAGAAAGAACTGTATTGTATAAGCGCCAAGAGCGTCAAGGAATCGGGTGCAACTATATAAATAATTGCATTTTCATTAAATGTATTATTATTATTATTATAGAGACTGAGAGGCAAAAGTTTTATCAAAGTATACATGTATATATTTGCATAAGAATGAAATAAAGCACTATAACTATAATGAAGGGGGATACAAATTAATATGGTCAAATGGTAGCCAAGAATACATTGCACATTTAGTCTAGAAAACCAACACTGTTTGAAACAATCTTTGATACAAGGATTGTCCTTTTGCAAATATGGACTTGCTTGGAAATTGCTGGATTCAACTTTCACATCTGTTGAAGAATCGTGAATGTGAGAATGAATGAATTCGCATAATGGAATCTTTGTGTTCATTTTGAATCGTATTTATTGTTGCGCATCAAAAGATGTAGAAATAATGCTGATTGTTATAGCATGTATATAATCTTTACAGTGAATTAATTGAATTTCATTCAAGAATTGTATGCTTTAAAATTATTTATTGATTAGATAAAAATAAAAATAAATCTGTCACAACTCTCTCAATAACTGTTTTTTTGTTTTGTATTTGGTTAAGGGGTTTTTGTTTTTTGGGGGGTTTTTTTCTTCTTTTTTTCTTTCTTTTCAATTTATCGGTTTTCTGTGTATCATTTTAGTTGATGAGGATAATATATACATGTAATATTACATTCAATTGAATTGATATAATGATAATCCTGTTCTGTTGAAATGATTGCAATAAATAGATAAAATAAAATGCAGGAATTAAATACAGTTTTGCCTTCTTTTATGCATGTACTGCCTTATGCCTCTACTAGCAATACACATACATGTAGGCCTATTTCAACATTACTCATGGAATTATAGAAAAGAGCTTGTACACAGCAGAAGTTCACACCAATGGCAATAGTCTATCAAAAGCGTTTCTTGATGGTTTATAAAAGTGAGGGATGTGTAAAATGAAATTTTAATTAGAGACATGGAGACCATGGTAAGTACTCATTTTATCTAATACTAAAGAAGATTGGTTTCATAGTAGAAAAAGGTCCCAAGTCTTAATCATTGTGGAGTGAATAAATATAAAGATAAGCTACCGTTGGGTTTTAAAGTAACAAAGTAAAGGAAGGACAGCATCATGAAACAAAGATATAAATACCCAACAATAATGGACAAGACAGATTAACTGACGTTTCGGGTATAACCCTTTATCAGACGATGAAACACAAGACAAAAAAACAATACTTACATTACATAATGTGTAGAGGAAGAGAGAGAAAGACAGAAAAGTTTGATATGGAGGACAAAAGATAATATGGGAGTAAGGAGAAGAAAAAAATTATAAATGAGAAAGTAAGAATGAAATAAATAGAAGAAAAGGGAGAAATGTAAATGAAATATCACTAAATGCTCACAAAATCCTTAATGAATGGTAATGATAGGCTCACCATTCTTTGCTCTCAGAGACCTCCCCGCAGTGTCCTGTGGTGATTGGCTGGCGAAAGTTGAACAATTGATCCTGGTTCTTCCAGTATTGATCTAACCTATGCTCGAATGGTTCTTCCAGTATTGATCTAACCTATGCTCGAATGGTTCTTCCAGTATTGATCTAACCTATGCTCGAATGTTAATATGTTATTTGATATTTACTGCATATTTCGGCAAGTCATTCCAAATGTTAGATATATTCTGTTGCAGAATGAATTTTTTCTAACATTTAATCTGCATCGTTTTTTAAATAAGTAGTACTAATGTCCTCTGGTGTTGTACTTTTGTTTTTGAATTTCAAAGAGGTTTGAAATGTGCGAGTCATATTTTCCTCTGACTAATTTAAAAACTTCTATCATATTGCCCTTGTTTCTCCTGTATGTTAATGTTGGAAGCTTGAGCTTTCGGAGTCGTTCTTCATATTATGTTAAATCTTTGAGACCTCGTACCAATTTAGTTGCCCTTCTTTCTACACTTTCAATCAAATTAATATGTTACTTGATATCGGATACCATACTGAGTTTTCATATTATTATTATTCTAGATGGGGTCTTAGGCTACAAGACTGGTGTACACAATTTTGACAGTTTTTGATTCCAGATATTCAAATGTCCTGATAATTCCCAGTACATGTATTGAATTTGCTATATTTACTTTATCAGTGATATGGTTGTCAATAAAGGACAGTTTGTTGTCTATTATAACGCCCACACCTTTTTCTGATGAGGGGTACTCCATCGACTTTTGATCCAGGCATAGACTGTAATCCTGTTGTTTTATTTTGGAGTGACCAATTCTCATGGATTTGCATTTATCTGGGTGGAATTTGAGCAACCATTTTTTGACCATTTATGCATCAAGTGTGTCTTTTTAAAGCTCTTCATAGTCACTGTCTTTAAAGACACCCCTATTGTCGTTTACTAATGACAGGTAGATCATTGATATACAAAATAAACAGTACTGGTCCAAAAACTGATCCTTGGGGAATTCCTGATGTGACATTCTTTCAGTTTGAGCACTCCCCATTTACAATTACTTTTTGTTTGCGATTTGACAGGAAGGGTCTGATCCATTTAATATATTTTACACCAAAGCCATACATTTTCAATTTGTAAATAAGTCTAAAGCCCCCAACTCACCTACGTGCCAATGGAACAAGGTCAGGACTAGTGCCTCACCCCACGCCGGGCCTGAGGACATTTCCCTCCCCCCCCCCCCCCCATACGTTGGGTCCCCAACCAGGATGAAGCCCAGAAAAAGTATTTGGTTGTTTCAGTTTCAGTTTCGTTTTTAAAATTATAGGCTCAATACTGGAGAACGATGACTGTATGTTAATGCTTTTCCAAGAA
>JASKDV010223994.1:0-18671 GCA_032466395.1 Aegires albopunctatus | reverse complement strand
GAGAAAGAGAGAGAGAGAGAGAGAGAGGGAGGGAGAGAGGCAGAGAGAGAGAGAGAGAGAGAGAGAGAGAGAGAGAGAGAGAGAGAGAGAGAGCTTCAATGCTCATCAAAGATGGATGGTCATAATTAGAACACTTCGATAGCGTCTAGATCTAGATTATATATCGATTGAATATCATTGTAATTTAATTTATGAGTATGAGCTGTAAGCTAACTTCATGTGTGGATTCTAAGATAAATTTGATGATCTAGGTTATGGTTTGATTGCTCTGTATTACTATTGCATGAAAAGTGAAAAAAGATCTTAAGTTTGATTGATAGATCCAGTTGGTCGGGAGGAAGAGATCTAGATCTTAGAAGCAATGATCTCTTGCGTGATTTCTGAGATGAATAATGTAGAGATTTAGATATAAATGCTGATATATAGATCTACACAGTTTTGGCTTAGAAACGCTGAAAAGTACGAAAGAAAAGATCTAGATAGGCCTTACATAAATTAAAGAAGTATGCTTTAAAAGATTGATTAAGATTAGGATCTACCTGGGCTATACATTACTTACTGGCTGATCAAAGTCATTTCCTTTTTCTTGGAGGCATGATAACAAATATATAAATAAAAAATTTACAGATTAGGAAATAAATGCAAAGAGCGTATTGAAAATGTTTCAGTGGAAAGTGTCAGTGGACAAGGCATTTCCTGCAAAACTTGTAGCGTACCTGAGGCTAATTCGATATGAGTACCAGTTCAATAATTTGCTTTGAAATCTGAAGACACTTATCATAAAATCGATGGACTGGGACAGAAATTAAAATAAATAAACATTCAGCCATCGCAAAAATGGGTTATAGTGTCTCTGAGATTTTTGCAGATCACACATATTTCCATGCCTTATTAAGTATCATATCTTATGCACGATGAGTACTGCGAACAATAGTTGATTGAAAGATTCGCCTTTCAAGTTATTCCTTGATTGGACTAAGCTATTTTCTCCGACCAATCATAATGGACTATGCTACTCTCTTGACCAATCTATGGAACGGTTCTCCTTTATAATAAAGAGATATTTCGACCAACAACAACAAATTAAAAAAAAATAAAAAAGTAAAGGCATCTTACTTGTCCAACAGCATTATTCACAACTTGTCGCAATTCATCCGTACTGAAAAAGCAAATAAACAAGAGGTTCGGGGGAAAATCTTAGACTAAAGCCTTTCCTGCTATAATATATTATTTCTTTCTCTGCTTTGATATAAAGTGAAATGTACTATACTCAAACATGCCTACATTCTCATTTATCGAGATGTAATCTACTAGTTTTAAGAGTAACGATGAGAAAGAATATGCAGAACACATTCTGTTAATAACGTCTAAACTTTTCCGCGCACTAAACTAATGAATTCAGTTAAAATGGAATTACTGCACAACATTGTCCTTATATATTATAAAACATCCTTTAAAAGAAAGATGAATTGAAATAAGAATGATCTTGTTTTATCAACCAATAATTCTCTACAGGTATCAAATCTCATATCATATTTATTTCTGCCAGGCAGAAATAAATATAGTGATGTTGGTGCTTTAACCCTTTAACCGACATAACGCCCAAAATCGGCCGAATATTTTACTTAGTTTGACCATAATTTGACATCAATTACTACAGGAAATTCAGAGAAGTTTACATGTATCAATACAGAAGGTAATCAAGCTTCTATTCCAACCATTGGTTGATTATTTAATTTGAGCTCTTTTTCACTTCAAAACAACGCAAAATCTAACCCCAGGCCCAATCATTACTCTCCCGGAAATTGCCTGTTAAAGGATTAAAACATATAACAATGCATGAAACGAAACATTTCAATTCCAAACAACATTGAAATGGAGTCAGCCTTGATACAAATCAACAAAAAACCATTAGTCTACTAAAGAAAATAATGATCCCTAATTCTAAAAGAATTTACTCATGTAATAATAGGTTTTTAATTTCCTATTTAAATAATGAAAATAAAATTTTTAAAAAGGGGGGGAAAAAGTGGTTAATAAAAAATAAAAATGTCCCCCTTTTCACCTTAAGTTATCAAAGTTTTCCAAATTCAAATCCAGTTTGTGCTTCAATTCTTCCAAAACCACCTTTTGCTTTTCCATCACTCTACTTGTAGGCAGGCTGTCAGCATCTCCAGTCTGTGATAATAATAATAATAATAATAATAATAATAATAATAATAATAATAATAAAAAAATACCTAGTAATAAATAAAAACATACTATTTTGAATTGACTAAAAGGCTTTGAAACAACCCCATTAAAACTAATCTGAGTGGGATCAATATTTTAAAAGAATAAATCAATATCTAATATAATAATAAAGTCAAAGAACAAGAATAGTGTGTGATTAACTCAACCAGAATAATTCTAATATAATAATAATATATCACATATACATATTTAAAAGATGAGATTTACATTTTCATTTTAAAATGTTTTTAATAAGGAAAAAGGAAGTTGAATAAGCGAAATACAGTGCAACTTCTTGATAACGACACCCCGTGGATAGCGACATTGGCCTCGGGTCCTGATTTTTTTGCTATATATTATTAGTAATAAAAAACCCAAAATAACGACATGGATTTTAGTAAAACACCTGTTTAGCGACATCGACAATCAACAGTTGACACCAACACTTGAAACAAAAAAATCTAGCCAAATAGGCACCCTCGTTTCCGCCCAACATCATCTCGTACTCTTAGCCAATAAAAACGCTCTTTTCCAAAGACACAGAGGGAAAATGGCGTTCAAGCACTGTTTACAATCAAAACAATGACATTGACAATACACGTAGACATCAGAGAGTGAAAGCATAGGTTTAACTGGTAACCCTTTGTCAACAGGAAAAATACACATTCTAACGTGGATGGGGCGTGTTTTATCACAGGCACTGGTCCGCGCATCGCATCGTTATGTTCACGGAAGTCTCACCACGCCCCCTTTTTCCGCCATTTTGAAAACCCCGGAATAACGACATAATTTTCCGGTCCCGGACGATGTCGTTATCCAGGGGTTGCACTGTAGTAAGTTTTAAGATTATGATGATGTAACGGTACTAAGTCATTATTGATATTTTGTAAATAATTCATAGCAGAGTTGAGCTTTTATTTCAACCAACTATGGATAGCATGCAAAACACCCACTAACAAAGAGCGCAAGTGGGATCTATATATAGTTTATCAATGGTTGCATGATATGAGCCAACCAACCATACACCATCACTCACCGCTGCTGCTATTATCTTACTTTTTCCATGGGTGCCGAGATGACCCTAGAGGGTGACAGTGTCCTTAAACTTCAAATAACTAACTAGGCTAGTAATTCAATATAAAATTCATGTTTTCAATATATTCTATGTTGTCAGAAGATAACGACTGAATTTAAAAAAAAAATCTATTTGTTTTTACGATTACAATAATATACTCTGTGTATTACCTGAATGTACATTGCCATGCAAAGGCAAACCAACGTATTTTCACTTTTTTCTATTCCAAGAAAAATGCAAAAAACTTTTAAAATTGGAAGAGGTTAGCGAGACCAGGATTTTGGTGTCCCTAGCCACGTTGGCTCCGTATACCAGGATTTTTGATGGTGCCAGTTGAAGTAGACCTATGTCAGATATAAACTTGAACTGAGTTTAGCCATGCAATGGGAACACAATTAGTTGCTACTAAAATGACAAACACATTCTCTATACTATAGAGATACATTATGAGATGTAAAAAAAACCTTAAAAATTGGGTTTTTCTTGTCTCAGTCAATAAAATCAATGTCTGTTATTTTTGTTTTAATGCAATTTATCAACATTTTTAGCACTCCGTTTTCATTTATCTTAAAGGAATAAACACCTTGACAGTACATTCATTCACTCAAAATGGCAGGATATTCCTCTAAGTGTAAGCTGAAAGTGAAATCAGGAGAGTTCTATGCACTTAGTAGTACATGTAGTATCACTATTAGTATTATTACTATTATCACCACAGTGAAAAATACAATATGATAGATTTATCAACATTGTATAAAATAGGCTACTAGATCTAGATTCTAGTTGTACATTGTAATTTAGATTTGGTTTTTGATTTTGTAACCAGTCTCTTCCCATCTCTCTTCATTTCTTATGACAATCTATCCCTACTTATAGGTTTATCTCTCACTATATCTGGTCGCTACCCATCCAGCCCCCAAATCTTATAATGAGTATACCGGGCTCAATTACTAGTGGGCGACAATGGGCAATCCTGTACAATACGGCATCGGGCGATAACGCTGCTTATGGGTTAAGATTTAAAAAAATTCTGGTCCCAAGTCTTAAGCGGACTGCACTGTATGTCGATTTGCCTTTGCACTGCAGTAGAAATGTTATTCATACCATATAAATGATGTAAACCCAAGAAAATGGTAGTGGTTATATTATGGCATATGCCAGTTGGATTGAGAAGTACGCATGCAATGAAACATTCCCCTAGTATGTCCATGATGAGAGACAGGTGCGTGGTGGCCATTTAAATTTAAACAAGAGACCTTCTTTAACAGAAATTTCCATTTATCTCATGTGATTGAAGTTAGCTTTTCTTGGGTTAACATTCTATGTTTTTTAAATTAAAAAAAACTTATACACATTTATAGCCAATATAAGCATGATCATAAAGTTTTACAAAATGAATATCTATAATTTCTGTACACCTTTTTTTAAATAAACTAATATGAATTGAGTTGAAGTGTTTCAATTATAATTTTTCTAAACAGATTACTGTTTCAGAAGCTTTGGTTAGTTAATAATAGTATAGCCTTCTTTATATATCAATATCACTCAGTGATCAGCGTTGAAATATGAAATAAGTACCATTGATTAAGAAGAATAACAAGCTTTATTTGGCTTTACAAAACTTGATTACCATTGAATATTATTTTTATTTCGAGAAATTGAAAGTATAGGAAGTGCCAATATACATACAATATTCAGTTGGTGTAGAATTTACACTTTTATTCAATTGAATTTTCACAAACACTTATTGTCTAAGTGTAGACTTACTGTCTAAATAGCATGATGATATCAAATCTTGCTATGCGCAAATTTGGGGGAGCCGATAGTTCAGTGGTTAAGGTACTCGCCTACCAAGCCGAAGGTCCATGGTTCAAATCCGTGCAGGCTTGAATTTGAAATCAAATTTTTTTTTGATTTCCTTCTACCCCCCTATCCTTAAGTTGCTAGGATAAAGAGTGCCAAGCCCTATTGGAGACCTACTGTAATATCGGAGGTCCTATGCGTATAATTTATGCATGTAAAAAAAAACCTTGGCTGTTCACAAGGCAGTTTAGGTAAACCCTGATATCAGTAATATCACCAAAGTAGTGGACATGGATAAAACAATACAACAATGCGCACATTTTCTCAATAACCAGTTCATTGGAGAATTGTCCATAGGTGAAAGTGAAACCTTTTTCTACCATTTACCTCATTCGACTCAGGTATGAATGAGTACCTGACTGATAAGGCCACCCTTTAATATGTTGGAACATTGTATATGTGCTTCACCTGTTGCCAATCGTGTTCTGTATTACTGTTGAAAGGTAACAAGGTAAGAGAAAGGCAATGTCATCGTAGAGCTCCTAGAGGCATGGCTATAGAGTGCACCACTGTATTGAAATTGAGATGTTTGGCCTACTAAGGAACTCTGTAATTTTAAAAAAATATGCTATGCAAAAAAAGTGACTCGTTGCAAAATAAGGAAAAGCGCAAAACCTTTCTTTTTTGTTTTATTTAAGTTTGTAACAAAAACCCATGAGTTGTGAACTGAGGATATATTATTAAAGTAGAAAAATGATTGATTTTGATGATTGTCAAATCTGTATGAAATCTGAACTTTTTTCTCTTTCCCCTGGATTACTGACTGTTTTAGGTTAAAAGTAAGTAAGACTTAAAAGGTCATTTTTCAATAATCAGACAATAAATGTTATTAGTATTAGAAAATGATGGATGGATAAAAAATTTCAACGAGAAGAAACAAACAAAAATAATTTGAGCAACAACAAGGGGAAAAAAAAGGATTACACATGACCCAAACAATATTAAAGATGGTTTAATAATTTTATTTGGTCTTATCACATTTTTATTCCAAGAAAAAAAAACAACAAATGTTAACTCTTGACCTTCCCCCTGTGATCTCTAAGACATTGAGTTGTACAAAATTTATAGTTGCTGTACTCAAATGGAATTTTGCCACTGATGTCTGAACCACATTGCCAACACCGACTGTGAAAGAACAAAAGTAAAAGATATATGGATTAAAGTGTATATTAATACATTTTCAGTAAAATCTACATTATATTATTAAGGTAAATTTTTCTTTCGGTCCATTCTTATAAAATAGTGGAAAATCCCACAAATCGGCTAAACAGAAAAAAAAATAAAAAAATAATAACCAGGATTTAAAACAAATAACAAAGTAACTAAAGAAATCCTAGAGTGAAATACTTGATGGGAATTGAAGTTAAAGCTTGAGAATCTTTTGACTTTCCAATAAAATTTGGTAATTGATATGTAATAAATGACCGTACCTAAAAGGAGTTTTGTCAAAAAAAACAAAAACAAAACAAAACAAATGTATTAAAAATGGGAAAAAGGGGACAGAAAATACCTGCAGACAGGTGGCAAAAAACCTTGTTCATTGTGCTGTTGTAACAAGCGTTTTTCTGCAGCAAGAGCTCTCTGTCAATGAGACACATGAAAATAATGTAAGTGCTAATTTACAAAGGGTGGCCAAAAAACAAAAACAAAAATGTCTGGGGATTTTGAGCTCCTACATAACAAACAAGATTGCACAGACATTTCTCAATAAAATTTGTCAAACAACAGAAACACCTTATCATTGAAAGATACTATGTGAAATTTCAAGGCCAATGGTTACATATTTAATCAAAGACAGACTTTCAATTTTCAGTCAACAGTTCTTGATGTGATCTGGGGATCCTCCTTACAAGGTGACGGTGCAACAAAGTCTTTTTTTTTCCTCCATGAAAATATTGCTTACTGAATATATTCAAGACTCATCTCTCTTCAGCAATTCTTTATTGTCTTCTTCATTTGAAGGCTCAGGCCTGTCTTTATAGACCATACCATAAAATATCTGCCAGATGGCATAATCCATGTCATTTAAATTTAAATCATGGAATGTGGGGACCAGTCATCTTTTGAAATTAAAGTGATTCCTTATTAAAAAAGAAATTGTTTTGTGTCTTGCTGAATCAGGAAGTAGCTCCTGTAAAGTAAAATTGTCATTGGGGTACATTTGATAACATGAGGCAAAAGATGGTTTCCTAATAGTTGGATATAATTGGCAACATTTTCTTTCGTTGTTTTGGCATCAACGAATATTATGTCAGTATTTGTCAACAGACACCCTTACTTTTTGTGCAAAATAGCTTGATTCATAATTTGTTTAATGGAATTGCAGACTTCTCAGAACCATAAATAACATTGTATTGGTGCTTCCTTGCAATTTCTAATGTAAGTTTTTTTTCCTCTGAGAATACTATTCTTTGCACATCTCGTGATTCCTTGAAGACACTAGTATCATCCCTGATTCTTTCTATATTATAATAATATATATATATATTCTCTTTTTTCTTTTAATCTAGTAATCTTCACTGAATGATGTATATTATATCTGTGTACAGTGTACTATAATATGTATGTTATTAATGTCGAGTTTTATTTAAGCGCCTTGAGACCTAGGTAAAAGGCGCTATAGAAATGTACTTTAATTATTAATAGAGAATCAATCCAAAAATCAAGAAAGTCTTCTCTTTCATGAAAAGCAATGGATTTTCGAGAAATTTCAATCCTTTTGAAGGATTTCACACAGATAATTTCTTGCTATTATTTATTCAGATGTGCCACTGATGTTCAGATCAATTTTACGAACAGAATGATGAGTGGTATGGCTATTTTCACATATTCTTCTACAAACTGAACATTATAAATTGAACAAGCAGTCTATGGTCTACAATTTGCCATCATTCTCACTTGTTGCAAATCAAATTTTTGACTGTATGACTGTACTTCGGTTTTTGTCACAAAATTCCTTTTTCTTTGAATAATGTCTTTATCACAATTTTATCACCAAGAGATGTGAAAAGAATAGTATTCTCAGACGAAAAAAAAACTTACATAGGAACCATTTTCCACAGCAAATGCAATTCATTACTAAATCTAGACCTAGAGATCTAACACAGATCTAGAACTATAATTAAACCTAGAATCTAGATTTAAAGTCTGCCAAATAATACATGTGAACTCTTTCGGAATTTTCTGAACATTGAAAAATAAACCAGAATAATAATTTATTAAAAATCGAAGTGACACTGTAAAGATATTATAATAAATGCCATAAATAAGGGTGAATTTACTTGAAAATGAAAATTTCAAGATTAAAACAATGTTTCTGTTTCACTCAGACAGATGTCTATCAATATTATGAGTACACGCAAAAGGGATATCCAAAAAGCAATTGCGTAGCATGAATCTGTTTTTTATATTTTGGTTTAGTCATGCATCAAAGACATTAATTTCTCTGATTTATGAACGAGTCTGTGACATGTAATACACAAATATTTGAAGAGTTTAAGCTTCATTATACAAAATCCTAAAACAATTAAATGCTGTATTCTTATTTTATAGGTTGTCAAACTCAGGACATTTTTTTTGGCCCATCATATATATATATATATATATACAGTAATACAAGGCTATAGTGGGACTTTTAGTTCTAGAAGAAATATCCTGCTGTAGGCGAGTTCCCGCTATAGGCATGCAAAGGGGAATTATCTGAAAAATTCTAAACCCACATGATTTTTTTCAATTCTTCATGTCTTGTGGTCTGGAGACGTTTTCTGTCTGATTTCAATTGTCCTTTATTGATAGCTGACATAATGGCTTTCTTGTCTCTCAAAAAAGTATAAAGAGTTCCAGAGGAAATGTTGTGATCCCTGCATATTTGCGCTTTAGACTTTACTTCTTATCAACTTCGTTGATTATCCCGTCCTTTAAATTCGAAAGAACAGCATTTCCTTTTCTCTTTAATGGAAGCCATCTTTTCCTCGGTCTTGTTGCTTGTGTGGTCTAGGCCTTAACACGTAAGCCTATCGTACCGGCACTGTAGAGCTTGTAAAGTGGAGGCGTGCGCATCAATGATCGCAAGAAATTGGGAACCAGAATCACACACTACACCCTCTCCTCTTTTTACTCTTTTGGGCTAGGCTAGGCCTTTGAGTTAGGACCTTTCTTTGCCCCGCTGTATCCAAGCACAGCTAATAGAGTTTACATTGTAAAAAAAGGGGACTCTGGTAAGGTCCTGCTGTAGGGATGGTCCCGCTGTAACAGGTGCCGCTATAGCCATGTACTACTACTGTACAAGGATGGTGAAAAAAATGGCAGGAATAAAGATAACATTCCAGTACAGTAATGCTCATAGCATGTCAAACAAGGCATTATCTAACACTAAACATTTTATTCTCACTGGTAGGCAAGGCTGTTGCACTTGAACAATTTACTAGCTCACAAAACCCTGATTAATGATACAGTACTAGTCGGCTATAAGCACTGTAGTTAGGTGAGGACCGAGCCGTGCTTAAAGGCGTCGCATGCTTATAGCCGCCGGTGTTTTAAGATGTCGACAATTTCATAGTTGCATCCCCTGGAACCAATATTTGGGTTGCGTCCCTTGATTTTAATTATCGGCTCATACTTATACAATGTAGGCCTACTACCTGGTGTGTGAACTGTTGTTGTTTGGTCTTGTTTTATTTGAATTCTATTGCACTCGCACACGCAAGCAGCCTCCCCCCACCTCTCTCTCTCTCTCACACACACACACAAACATGTACACATACACTAGCTCCAAAAAGCACACAGACTCTCTCTCTTATACACGCACACAGAACTCTCTCTCTCATGTCACCTACTCTTCTCTACACGCAGACGACAAACACACCCTCCACTTCACACTTTTCTATCACGCGCACAACCATAGTCCAACAGGTAACATTCCCTCTGTCAGCTTCTGGACCTAATAACATCCCTTCTCATGTACACGTGGGCCTACGCAATAAGTGTACAATGTTAGTACCTGGCTATCAGACAATGCCAAGGAATGTTTTCTGATAAGAACAAAAGACGTTCACCCCTTAGAGGTGTCTGTTGTCTAGAATTTTTGGGGAATGGAGAATGGGTGTGGGAAATTTGAGCAAGCTTATGTGCGATGTAGCCTATAGATTAAATAGCAAAAAATACGTCAGACAGAGACTGTGCATTTAAGCAATCCATGCTTTTGTAAGGCGTGCTTATAACCGACTAGTACTGTACTTTGGGCAAAGTGAGAAAGGGGAGCATGGTGATTGTGTAGTAGGTATAATTATTGTGAGCCAGTCACATCTCATTTGTAGTTAGTGCTTTGGCATATGTATCCATTTTGTCATTAATTTTGGAAAAACCTTTAACACCCATTATTTTATTATAATGGATTACCATTTATTTCTTAACACAATAAACCAATCAAAAATGTATGTCATCGTTCCCTCACCTTTTCTCTGTCAGACAAAGAAAGAAACCTGGACTTCTCTTCTTCCTCTTTTTGAATTTGCTTTTCAACTGCTTTCTTTGCCTGATAATAACATAAATAATACAATCTTAAAATCGTTTTTTAAAATAACATCAATTTTATTCAACTTGTTTTTAAAATTTCTCCATTTCTGGTTATTTCTCGCGTAATGCTGTCTTGATTGCTTTTAACATATTTCTTATGTCTACCTCTTTTTGTTGTTTTTTTCACATTTCCTTGTATCATACTCATGCCTAATTTACTCAGGTAATGTTATTTAAGAAATGTAACAACAATATCTATTAATATTATAATAACAGACTATTACTAAAAACAAATAAGGAAAGGCATTTCACAAGTTCACCACCTTATTTCTCTCATTGGATGCTTTTTTCTTCTCAGCTCTTTTTTTTGCAAGTTTCTGCCGTTTTTCCTCTTCCATTTCAGCTGTTAAAGGAGATGGGATCTGACAGGATTTAAAAAAAGAAAAAATTGTACAAATTATTTTCCGTGATCAAGATAGCTAATATACAAAAATTGTGACATATAATATCTAACGACTTTGTGACACAATCCTTGTAAAATAATTCTGATTTATTTTACGTAAAATAAGTATGAGTAGGACAGTTATGACTATTTCTTTAAAATATGCTGCGGAACACAGTTCTTTCTTTTCTTCTATAAATGATTCTCAAATATAGAACATTTTTTTCACTAAACAACCCATCAGCTAACAACCTGATCCATCTAATAACCTGCTATTTCAGCAAGACAAAAATTTTTACTATATAAATTCACCGTCTTAAGAATCGTCTCCAAATAAAATAAATAAATATGGCAAATAACTTGGTTTTGGTGTGAAATGTTGATCAATTTTTTTTCTCAATGAAAAGCAATCAGCGCCCATTATGCCCAATATATCTATCATTTCTTAATATTTATGCACAAGTCATTGGTAAAAATGAGAAATGCCTGGGTCCAGAGGACAATGGTAGAATCCTCCTACACAACATGACTGATCCTGTGTGCTGACAACAAAGCCTAACACATTTGACCAGTTGTCTGCCTACCTTGCTTTAGCAATTGGTAGTTTTCTCTAATTACTCATTGAGCAATGCACATTTGACGCATCTCCTCTACTTTTAAATTCACAACAAATGCTAATCCATTGCAGTGCACCTCAGTCATAAGCTGCACTATTCATATTAATTATTCTTTCTTATTTATTAAAAAAAGGAGCAACCAATCACAAGATTGGTCCCCCTAACCCCCCAATCCTCCCTTCCCCTTCAAATTTGGCTAACTCAGTCTGCCAATGAACCCGTTATTTCTTATTCCCGATCACAGGGTACTAAGGCAAAGAGTGAGAGCATCGGAGAACTGTACTACTTACCTGAGCCTTTGCATAATCATATTTATCGGGAAACTGAGCCATGAATCTCCTAAAAACATTCCTGATATCGGCATTACCCAAATTGTAAGGAAGTTTTCCACCTTCATTTCTAAAGACAAGACAACATAAATGAGATAATTAAATTCATTATCAACTTATTTCATGTGAACTCTCTCGCGACATTTTCTCTTGAGCAATTTCGAGCATTAACCCTAGAGCTACTATTGAGAGAAGGGCGAGCACTAGATTTATAAAGTCAAATGCTTTCACCAGATAAATGTTCATGGCGGAAGCTGACTATTGGCTCCTCAAAGTATGGAAGAATTAGTTATTACGTGTATGAAAAGCCTTCAATTACCATTTGTGAGCATTGAATCATCACTTTATGCTTTTTTTTTTTGACCAATGAAAATTGCTAGTATGAATAAATTAAAACTGGGCTGAAAAATTGAAAGTACTCTTAGTAAATGGGTCAATTTTTTCCTCACATTTATACATTTTCTTAATGTTCTAGATTCTCTGCAAGGTAAATTTTGTTTATCTTGGTTTGCTTGTAATAAAATACATCCACTTTTATCATTCGTAAAGTAAAAGACTCAAAAATTTCTAATTTTAAGATACCAAAACTTCATTTTGGACCACTGAATTTGTAAATATAGTCAGAGCATGTGATAATGTTACATTGGCTATCTCATACACAGTACTAATCGAATAATATGGGCTATTACACGGGAAATACAGGAGAGTGTATTGAAAATATATCAAAAGCAGCATTTTAGCACACTGTTAATTGCATTGGGCAGCAGTAAGTTGATAAAATTGTTCATAAATTTGTAGACAAAGATGGCTTTGGCTTATCTTGCATCCAGCTTCAAGTAATTCTCAGCCAAATTTTAAGATTATTCTAGACGATGAAGTGTTGTGGGAATAATTTGCAGTTTGTAATTGGTATAGTATAATAGTAGTTAAATACTAAATAATATAGCATGATAAGGTATATAGTGATGTTGATGATATTCACAATAATAATAATAATGATGATGATGATGATGATGAAAAGACATCATGTTGCTGATAATAATAAAAATAATAATAATAATAACATCAACAACTATACATTTAAAATCAATATCATACAAATCACAATGACACATTATGTACACACAAACTAAATAGACACTTACTTTATAGATGGATCAGCTCCATTTTCCATCAAAACTGAGACCATGTCGCAATGCCCCTCTGAAGAAACTAGATGTAAAAATGTATTGCTGTTTTCTAACATTGGAACATTCAATAACCTTGATAACATGGTGGGAGTATTGTTAGACTTATCTCCCGATGACTCCAATACACTGATTCCATTCTTTTCAAGATTGACTAGAGGATGCCCTTGGCTCTTAATTCTACTTTCCCCCTTAATAGACATATTTCTCACATCAGTAACATCTTCATTGGCATACAGTCCACTGGAATGAGATGAAGTACCCTGACATGAGTTTGACTCTGGTGTATCAGTACTATCACAGACTGTGTTTAGATTTGAACCCAGATTCTCATCAGCTTCCTGGATACAGATTTCCTCAATGATTTTTCTTAAACCTTCCACGTTGCCAAGCTTGCAAGCAGTGAAAAGATTATTTCTTATCTGTCGTTCTCTCTCATCTGAAAGACAAAAATTGTAATAAACATTATAATGCCACATTCCTCAAAATATATAAGATTAAGACCAGTGCAAGTAATAAAAAATGAACAAAGTTTGACTGAAAAAGATTACTGAGTGCCTAGTTGTAATCTCAATGTAAACACCAATTCTTTTCCTTCTTATTAATAAGGGACAAATGCAATTAAATTATGACCTAACTTATTCAAATATTCCCCCAATCACGTTCAAGCACCCAAATCATTCAGTTTAATAATCAGCGTAGAGCAAATATTAAAAAATAAATGTTACATAGTCGTATTGATTAAGTATAATAGCATGACATCAAAGATGATTAAGAAGCTTTTAATAAAAGGTAGGTTTAAGTGCTGATAGAAATTTTCATTAGTATCAATTAATGGTAATTATAAAATGATAATAATAATATAAGCAATAATAATAATGATAATGATCATAAAAATAATAATGATAATAATAAGACTGATTGATAACTAAATTTTGTTGTAAGAATGTAAGAAATTCACTAATGGAGATAAAGCCATGTAACACTAGAGCTATTTAATCCATATCCTATTTTTAATTTGCATGGAATGTGCAAAGTCATGTAAAGAATTATCTAAAAAAGAGAGATAAAAAAAACATATAGTTCACGGTTGGACATACCAACAATAAGTACTTGCTCCTCAGGAGAACCAACAGAATCTTTCTTTGTTTTGTTTGCTTTTTTCTTTTTCTTTTTCTTATTAACAGAAGAATCAAATTCTTTCAAGTCTGCTGCCAAGTTGATTGTTTCCATAACCTCTACCATTGCTTCATCCTCTGATTCACTGTCTGTTGAAACAGCTGTGCAAACAGAAACAGATGTAAAGGCAAAACAATGTTTTGAAGGCTCTCATTTTATAACTTATAATGTTATGATATGGTGTATTACAGAACTTAAATCAATAGAAAATGAATTGTGCCATTTGGCTTCCTGTTTCATGGTTGGATTCAACGTACATTTTAATTAATTTTACGATGGAATCACCTTTAGAATAACATAAATCATCCCATGCATCATTGGTTTGATTTTTCATAATTTTAATTTTAAGCATTAGCTTTTCAGGATAAAAAGAAAATATGTTTTTAAAGCAAGAAATGTTAAAACTCAGGGCCTTTAGCTCAGACAAAAATATCTTTCTTACCAGGAGGACTTTCTGACTCTTTATTATCAATTGGTTGGGGTTCTTCGACTATTTTCTTTGGTAGCCTTGGACTTGGTTTTTGCTGACACAGTTCTAGTTCCCCTGAATCTCTGTTATACATTCTTGGGGGAGACATAGGAATAAAATCTCTTACATCAGCTTCCATGCCTGCAGTGGTAAATGAGATGAAAAAAATGAGGAAGGAATGATAAATGAAAAAACATTTGCGCTCTATGCCTACAATGAGAAATCCATTAAAAGGAAGTATAAAGAAGATAATTTCAAATCCCAAATTGTATGAATTGGTTGACTCTGGAAATCCCTAATTCATAGGGAAAAACTTAATGAATGCTTATTTGTGTACAATTTCCAAAATCCACCTTTTGAATGAAGGTTCAATAATTCCAAGTTTTGTTCAACTTTCTATATTTGCTGGACATTCTGAGCAAGAACCTTTTTCATGCCAAAGTTGTTTGTACGAAAATGAGACATGAACTTTAACTGCCCTTGCCAAATTAGACATTTTTGCCACACAGTGCAATCTGGGACATATGAAAAGCTTCGTTTTCATCTCATTCATGCACTTTACAGCAGACTGTCCTATTTTAGATTTTATTGTCTGGTTCATACAGCAACCATGAAACAAAATTCAAGACTTTTTCAAGACTCCAGATACAAAATTCAAGTCCCAAAATGAAAGAACTACATGTGTACTAAATCATCAAAAAACCCAAAGTGGCAGGATTTAAAATTGTTTTTGGTTATAACCTAACTAGGAAATAGTGATAATTTATTATTATTATTATTTTTATTATTATTATCATCGTCATCATCATTATTATTAGTAGTAATTACACATGTATTATTATTATATTATTATTATTGCTATTACTATTATTATTATTATTATTTTTATTATCATAAGTTAATTGACTACTTAAATGTAGTATAAAAATAAATGTCGACTTTATTGACCACGCTGGTTTCCAACAATCATTGGCCACGCTATCTGCATCAGTATATTAACCATTTTTGGGCAGCTTTGAGAATTGCACTTGTTGAGGCCTGCTATGACATTAATGCAAACGACCATTACTGTTTGCTAAGTAATAATGCAGTCCACACAAAATAATATATCCCCTATTTGTTACCAGATTTCCAATGCAAAATAAAAGCATCTATTTCGTAGTCTAAAAGGTAGGCCTATGCTATCTAATTACGTTGATAATCTATTACATGTATTATCATGCTACCATTAGGTCTACCATAATTGCCGGTATATAATATAAGGTACGTAGTAAAGATTCTTTTTCGTTCCACAAAAAGAAAAAAAAAAGTATTGAGGAAAGCACTGTCCACCTTTACCCCACTCCAGTCCTGCTGTGAACTCGACATCGCTAACAATGTTAAAATCATACCGCGTAGACAGCTCACAAACAGGTCACTAAGGTCAATGTGACCTTAAGATGCTAGTAACTATTGTTTCATTTTAGTACCATGTCCATGGGAATGAAGAGACAAGGCAATATTCTTTTGATGTAAGTTTTATAAAAACCCATACACGAGCTCCCAATCCCCCTACAATCACACCTTTTAATCCTTTCCACTCAGCATGCGATAATTTTGGCAATAAATGCAGTGATTGTTTCAATGATGTAGGCCTACTCATCTTTTTCATTACCATTCTACAACATATGCCTAACGTAGTATTAAATATTGTAGACATATAATAGCACAAAATATACTGAAACGTGTTGTATTTATCACGTTGTCAATGATGCATATATTTTCATTGCAAACTGTTCTGGCTTAGTGGTGATTCAACATGCGCTGGATAAGGTACTGTACCAAGTTTGGGTGATTGTGTGTGTGTGTGTGTGTGTGTATGTGTTTGGGAGGGGAAGGGAGAGAGAGAGAAATTCAAGTAATATGTATACGTAATATTACTATGCGATGATAATAGCCCCTCAAGAAAGTATTTATAGACCGTATCTAGTTCATTAAAAGGAAGAGAGAGAATGGACTTCAGGACAAGACTTTGAGTCAATGCATAGCTTTTATTAAAGAATGACCAGTGAACATACATCCAACGCCAATCTAAACTCCTAGCGTTTGGGAGAACACGCTTTAAATGTGAGTGATGGTAGTTCTGAAGGGTAGATGATACTGCGAGCACAACAATCGAATTAAGAAAACAAAATTGTGCCTCTTTTTTTTCTTTTTCACTTTTTGAACCAAGCCACGGCCAATGAAGCCAGACAAATTCAAGACTTTTTCAAGACTTGGCAGCAGATTCTTTAAAAAGAGGTTATTTTCACAACTTTTTCAAGTCTTCAATTGCCTGCTCAAAATTCAAGACTTTTTCAAGGCTTCAAGACTTGTGTACGGACCCTGTTATTAAAAAGACACAAATGGATGCTCAATACTATTAGTGAATTCATGAGATGTATAAAATTCTTTACTTTTCTTGTTTTATTAAATAATCATTTCAAGGCAAAATATTGTATGTATTTTTCTTACTAAACTGAAAACAGACTTTTCTTCAAACTCACCATATCCTCACTGGCTAGACTGAAAGCAAAGGAATATTCCCTCTTAAGTATTGAACCATAATAATAGGTCTGAAATAGATGTTGAAATTAGTGTTAACACTGTGATGCATAAATATTTTCATCATGGGAAATTTACAAATTATTTAGATAAAGAATTTGATTTTTTTTCCATTTTTTATTTACAAGCAAACCATTAAGATTTACTGTTCCAGAGAAGTTTTTGTGCATTCTCATGTATCTCAAACAATCCTTGATTCTTGAAACTTTTCTACACTTCTATTCATCATTGTTTTATATTTTCAAACCTTTAAAGTATCAATATTATATCTGCAAAGCCTTTAATCTTTCCATCCATCTAAAAAACAAAATAACAAAGAACAAAAAACAAACTCAAAATAGAAACATATGCCCCCCCTGAAAAAAAAAGCTCAATAAGAGAAGAGCATATTATATACTTATATATACTAACCCTTTTTTTGCCATCTCTTGCTTTTTCAATCTCCTTAGTGCCTGTTTTTCCCTGAAGCATATCTTCCTCAATTTCTGAAAACTCTGCAGGATTTCCATCTTTATCTCTCTCTAATTGTGATATTGGGATGAAAATTGGATCTTCCAATAGCTTAATTTCAATTGTAGAGGAATTACAAAAAAACTTTTTAATGAGTGCAGCACATACAGCAACATAGCAATGCATAAAGATCAATAAGTTTGAATAAATAGATCTTATGGAAAGGCTTAAATTCTAATTGATATTTAATCTACATAAATTTTTCTACCTTTCAGTGTATTAGTAGTGAGAAATAATGTACATATTATTTTACAGATACTTAACAACTTGACACAATTATGAAGAAGCTAAATCTGCAAATCACTCTACCTTTGTGCTTGGTTTTAATTTTGGATGAAAGATGACTCCTGCTTTATTATTGATAAGAAAAGAGTAGACTGATCCCCACTGATGTTTGGTAAGGAAATTTTCAATTTCATCCAAGGTGGCATCAATCCCAATAACACCAATATACCTGAAATACACATTTACTTAATGTTTTAAAGAGAATATATGAACAAAAAAGTAAATTGTGATATATAATATAATTAAAACGTACTATAACAGAATAATTAATGGAATTATTAAAGAAGATGGAGATTGAGAGATGGAGAGAGAGAGAGAGAGAGAGAGAGAGAGAGAGAGAGAGAGAGAGAGAGACAGAGTGGGAGACAGAGCGAGAGAGAGAGCGA
>JASKDV010223883.1:0-18687 GCA_032466395.1 Aegires albopunctatus | reverse complement strand
TCTCTCGATCGATCTATCTCTCTATCTCTCCCTCTATCTATCCCTCTCTCTCTCTCTCTCTCTCTCTCTCTCTCTCTCTCTCTCTCTCTCTCTCTCTCTCATAAGGGTTACCAAGAAGGCCTGCTCACGTTACGAGAGTATTAAGAATTGATAAAGTAGTCAGGGAATCGTGAATTGTCAAACACTTTATAAATTAGACGCGATGGCTGGAGGTGCAGTGGTACAGGTAAAGCTATAGATTTTGCAGGCGTGAGATCAAGCCCTTTACCATCAGAAATCTGAAAGTTAGGTTAAGATGGGCGATGTTATAAATAATGATGAGGATGAGGATGTGTTAGGCAATCGACCTAAGCTCATTAATAAATATACAGAAGAAGTTGACATGGGTTCTATTCTACCCTAACTTTTAGAATAATTGATAAGATTCTAATCAGTAATCCCTTATTATGGTGCCTAGTTGATTGTCATCAATGCATTTTACGTTTGGCGTGCGTGACCCAATAGAAATACTATGAAGACGATTTTTAAGAGTTATCTTTTCGTTGTAATGTTTGTAACTTTTCTCTTTTTTTGGTTTCTGTTTCTTAGTTTTAACTGTATTTTAGTTTCTACTTCTTGGTTTTAACTGTTTTTTAGTTTCTGTTTCTTGGTTTTAACTGGTTATTAGTTTCTGTTTCTTGGTTTTAACTGTTTTTTAGTTTCTGTTTCTTGGTTTTAACTGTTTTTTAGTTTCTGTTTCTTGGTTTTAACTGTTTATTTTAGTGCAATGGTGTTGGTTATTATTTTTTATCGTTATAAAATGGGTTCTAAGAATTATTAATATTTTTAACACTCCACTAATTTCGAAGGGAGAATATTTTATCATTCGGTGTTTTCCGTCACCTAGCGTTAGCCCTAAGAATTGAGTCGTGTTTTTCTAGTTGAGTTATTTATATATTTTTTTATGATTCTCTTCTTACTACGTGTAATTAATTAATCTGCTAGCTTAGGCCTCGTGTCCACAGTGTCCATTAAGATAGGATTCTTTCCTGTTCATAAAAGGAGATACGGCGGGCCCGGGGGGGAGGTCTTAGCTTTCCCTTGAATCAAAACCATTGTTTTCTGTTGTCGTTATTAATGTGTTTGTTGCTTTGGACCAAACGTTTATGATGATATTGGATGGGGACCCTTATTGAACACGATAGACCGGAAGCAGGAAAAAAAAAAGAAGTGATTGGTGAATTGTAATGTTCAAAACGTGACGCGGACATACGTCATTTCCTGTGCGGTCTTCATGAACGATATGGGTTCGAGGCCTTGCTTGACTCGTATGATACATAAACTGACCATTAGTTTTGAGCATTAGCTCACTGTGTAGTCATGTAGAATTCTTTTCATGCCTTATATATATCTTATTGATATATATGTATATTTTTGTCTTGAATATTAAGCGCCTCTGAGCATCGTTGGATGGATAAAGGCGCTCTTCAAATATCTCATTTCATTTTATATTATTTGACCCTTTTTCTATCTCTCTTATTTTCCGTCAGATACAAGAGTGGAAACGAATTTATCAGTCAATATTAGTTTTATCCTTTAGCTTATTTGATTCAAATTTGACACCACCTCTATCTCTCTTGTTCTTCCCCACAGATGTAAGAATGGAACATGATGGCCTTCGCCCCTCACCTTCCCACCGCCTGGTTCCTGCTCGTCGTCGTGCTCACTTCCGTTCTGGTGACGTCATGCCCCCTTCAATGCCAATGCAACTCGCAGTACTACATCTACTGTCAGGACGTCGGCTTGAAGGATGACCTTTTGATTGACGTCATTTCCCGCGTGCCCCCTTCCGCCATCTTGCTTGACCTCAGCCACAACCAGATCTCACGGTTGGCAGGGGACGTGTTTGGTCGTCTGCAGAAACTAGAATACCTCAACATGGCGTCGAACTTGCTGGAGGAAATAAGCGACCACGCCTTTTCAAATTTGACCACCCTCCGAGAACTTGACCTACGAGAAAATCGAATTCGATCGATGGGCATGAAATCTTTTACGGATTTGACACAGCTTGAGGAGCTACATATGGGGTCAAACTCGCTGACGTCACTTCCTGCCGGGATCTTCAGCGAATTGCAAAGTCTAAAGAAACTTCGTCTACACAATAACAATATAACTCACTTAAAAGCCAATACGTTCACTGGTCTTGATAGCCTTGAACTTTTGAACTTGAGTAACAATCGTCTGAAAAATGTAATGAGCATGACCTTCACCGGCATGTCTTCCTTGAAAAAGTTGAATCTCAACCGGAACCGCTTATCCTCTTTTCAAGTTCACGCCTTCAATGGCCTGTACAGTCTGTTGGAGCTGGACCTATCGCACAACAATATCTCAGATCTGGCATTCCTCTACGGCAACGACTTTTTCGTGACGTTGCAGAAGTTGTACCTGCTTCACAACGCCGTCAGCAACATCCCAGAGGAAGCTATCTCCTGCAACCGGAATCTGAAAACGCTCGACTTGTCCTCCAACCGGATACGAGGCATCGCTCGTCAGTCGTTCAAAGGCCTACGTCTGGACTACCTGCGACTGGAAAAAAATAGATTGACGGAAATATCACGTGACTCATTTCAAGGAACGACTCGCATCTCCCATTTGAATTTGTCTTCCAACATCATCGAGGATATAAAGACCGGGGCGTTTGACAGCTTCCGGGAAACTGTATTAGTCCTCGACCTCAAACACAATGCTTTGACGTTGATCCATCCGGGCATGTTTCGCCGAATGCTTAACATCCGGTCTTTAAACCTCGGATCCAATCACATTTCCGAGTTAGAACCGGGCTCCTTCGCCGACATGGCTCATCTTCGTGATCTTGACCTTTCACACAACAAGATGACCTCACTGGCCCGAGCTACCATCGACGGACCGGACAATCTGAGGAATTTATATCTGGCCAACACCCCGCTGAGCCAACTTCTCGGATTCGTGTTGGACGAGTCTGACGATCGCATTTTCATTGAAGCCAACAGTAGCGTTCGCCAGACGGCTAAAACGAGTGCTGTGGTCGTATGGCCTTACGCTCAAGGTTCTCAACTTTACTGGAAGGTCTCAGTGACCTGCGTGTACCCACCTCGGTGTTCGACTCCTCCCCACCCGTCCAACTTAAGACCCTATATTGATACTTTAACCCTCACGGAGCTGAAACCCGACCACGAATACTTTGTGTGCGTAAATCCAGTGTTTTTGAGTGCAGATGTAACTTTGACTCAATGCGTGCATGTTATAACGGAACTAAGTCAGTCGGATGCGACGGTGCTGTCAACGCCTAAGCAAGGGACGCAATCGAGTAATAATGGGCAGGTCTTAGCGTTCCCTTGGTTCTTTCCCTTGAATCAAAACTATTGTTTTCTGTTGTCGTTATTAATGTGTTTATTGCTTTGGACCAAACGTTTATGATGAAATTGGATGGGGACCCTTAATGAACACGATAACTTTAAACTAATAGCACCCATCATCATTGTTGGTCATCAATTTCATCAACATTATTATTATCATCATTTTCATAATTATTATCATGTCAGTATCACCTTCATTAAAATAAATGTGAACATCATCATCTTCAGTTTTATCATTATCATCATCATTAAGTGTTATGATCATTAATCATTGTGAATTCATTCCTGACAACTTTTAATAATTGTTGTAAAAA
Organism: Aegires albopunctatus; assembly: GCA_032466395.1. Lineage (NCBI taxonomy): Eukaryota > Metazoa > Mollusca > Gastropoda > Nudibranchia > Aegiretidae > Aegires > Aegires albopunctatus. The sequence goes on along the minus strand of JASKDV010223883.1, from coordinate 14,999 downwards.
CATGAAATCCTATCAAATATGTTTATTGTGTGTGTGTGTGTGTGTGTGTGTGTGCAGATATGTATAAAATATATGTGATTAAATAATGTATGAGCTGAATCATGCACATCAACACAGAGAGAGAGAGAGAGAGAGAGAGAGAGAGAGAGAGAGAGAGAGAGAGAGAGAGAGAGAGAGATTGGTTGGTTGGTTGATATCAAGAATTCCTTCAGTAGGTAGATCTCTTTTGCTGAGTGATACGCTATGGCAGGTAGAAGCTTTTATGTTTTTTCTTTTTTTCTTATATTTCAACTTAAAAAATTTGCTCATATTTATCTGTTACTGATGGTGATGTTGATGTTGCTTTCGTTGTTTTTCAAATTCATTTTATATGAATCCACATTCATTATTATATTTTGTTATTTATATTCTGGTGAATAAATTGAAGTGAAATTGAAATAGCAAATAGTCATTGGTGTATACAAGTATGCCATACTTAAATAAAAGAATATGATGATCAGGAAATATTTGTAATACTATGCTCTAACTCTAAAACTTTAAAAGACAATACAATGAAAAATATATTTCTTGACATTCCGGTTGTATGACATTTTCAAGAACAAACAAATTAAAACAAAGTGACAAAGACGCAGTGAAACCCACTTACACTTACAAATGGAATACCTTGGGACATTTTTATGGTGTTGACATCGAATTATCCGAGTTCGAGTTACGATTTATATCAAAGGGAAACTATTGGGTATACAATTATTATTATGCAGTTACTTCCCTTGTCAAAGTTTTGTCCAAAATGCTAGTACTAACTTGACTGTTTAGTTGTGGTGAGAACAATCTAAGATCTAAGTTTTTTTTAAAAATTGCATTTTATATAGCGCTTATCGCCAAGAGACCTAGGCTCTAAGCGCTTTTACATTTGTTCACTTCCCCTGGCCAACAGCAACATGGAACATATAGGACAAGACCAGCAGCCTCTCAGGCGCTTATACAATTTTCGGACACAGACAACGCTGTCTTAACAGCCAGGTACTCATTCACACCTGAGTCGAGTGAGGTAAATAGGACAAAGTGCCTTACCTAAGGACACATCAGCAATGACCAATAGTTTAAAGTAGTTATCGAGAAATTTTATGTCTAGCGGTATACGTTCCCACCAAATCACCCAGCCGACCGGTGTCGGTGAGTGGAGCCGCTTGTCCTTCTTGTGCACGAACTGTGTTAACCACCGGGTCACTGACAACCCTAAGTCATTAATAATGTGAAAATTCAAATGATAACTTCTAATTATCCAAATCTGACCAGTAATATTTCGATTAAAACGGGGTATTTTTAAACCATAGAAGAAAATCAAATAACTAGAATTCAAGGTAACTTTGAATTATTCTCCAATTTGAATTATTCATTTTATTCGAGTTCGAATTCTGTGGAACCCACTGTAGGCTAGTTCCATCATTAGTAGTATTATCTTCTGGTAAAGAGATGCTTCTTTAAATGTCCTATGGGCCTACGGGCTTGATGGTCATCATTATTTGAGGAAGCGGATAGCTCAGTGGTTAAGGCGCTTGATTACCACGCCAAAGGTCCCTGGTTCAAACCCATGCAGCCTTGAATTTGAAATTCAAAATTGTTTCAGGTTTCTTTCTGCCCCCTTATCCTTAAGTTGCTAGGATAAAGAGTGCCAAGTCCTATCGGAGACGGACTATGGTATCGGATGTCCCATGTGTATAATATAAGCATGTAAAAGAACCCTTGGCTGTTTACAAGGCAGTCTGGGAGAACCCTGATATCACCAAAGTAGTGGACATGGGTAAAATTCAATACAACAACAGCCATCATTATTTAGGTTTTTTGTTTTTGAGATGTTTTTATCTGTCCTGTAAAAATCATCTCTCCATCTAGTTATCTTTATTATTATATTATATATTGTACTTATTAATTGAAGTGCTTCTTTTCCTCCATGGCGACTTTTTTCAATCTTCTACAATCTGTTTCTTCTACTTCTGCTTTTATCTTTTCCCTCGCTTATCATCTTACTTGTTCATGGACTCTGAGATAACCCTAGTGGTTGACTGAGCCCTTAAACTTCAACTAACTAACTAACTAACTCTCTCTTTCTCTCTCTCTCTCTCTCTCTCGCTCTCTCTCTCTCTCTCTCTCTCTCTCTCTCTTTTATTTTCTTTTTATAAACTGAATTTGGATTTCTGGATTTCTTTCTCACGAATAGACAATTTAGCCGGAGGCGTAATGTCTTGAGCAATTATACGCCAAAAGAATGTTTTGAATAGTTTGATGCTACTGCAAAAGATGCAAAACATCCCTGGTCGGCAAAAGGAAAGACATGTCTAGTTTTTATCATCTTTTTAATTAGTTGTGCCGTTTCTTTCACGACATTGAGTTTCCATTTCCATTTATTTGGATAATGAAATCCTTTTCCTTCCATTCCAAATTTAACAAAAGTTCTAGCACTGTGGTGGCAATGGTGATCGATCCTTTCTTAAGTAGATGCTACCTGCATTTTTATCTTATTTTAATGGTCTGTGGCTTGATGTATACTACATTCATTTCTATTTGGATTTTAACTAAATTACATCTTCTCGCTAACATTTCATGAAATGTGAAATGTGTCATGACGAGAAAAGATGGTTATTAACCTTCACTTTTGATTGTTGATAAAATTAAGCCCAGGTACCTTTGGTTTTCATTCACCTTGATTTCTCTTCATTATACATCTGGCTTTTATTGGGGAATGACATTGGACGAGGCCACCAGCAGACTGACGATATTGAAGGTCTTGTAGATTGAGTACATCTTATTATTTGGTGCATTGTTCTTCTTTCTATAGACAACCAATGAAGTTCCGTAAAACATTGATAATATGGCATTATACACGTTGTGTTTTCTGAGAGCGGATCTAGATATAGTTAGTAGTATTGTATTTTGGACAAGTTGCAGATAATTCAATCTATTTATAGAAACTTTCAAGGGCAAGATTAATATTATGATATGTATATTTCTTTTTAAAATGTCAGGTAGAATCGTAACTCTGATTTATAGTAAAGTTTTTGGTTATTCAATTATAAAATCAAAATATATCATTTTACCATCATCATCCTCATTAGGTGTCTATCATTCTGTTTCGCTCAAGGCCTTCATGAATAACAATGCGTTGTTGTTCATATTGTCTTGTCTCCCAGATATTCTGAATATTCATGAATGCAATATAGTTGTATTTTCAACTTTCTTTTCCTTCGACTCTTCCTTGTGTATTGTTATTTAATACCCTCTTATCTGCCTATTCATCTTTCGTCTTCTTAGTGTCTTGATGGATGAGCCTTTCATGTTTAGTTGCCATTTCTGACGCAGCTTGATTTTCTTTCTTTTTTGATACGATAGTTGTAATAATGAATTTTGCTCGGAAGATTAAGCACCTTGCTTAAAAGAAAATCTTTACAATTCGTTTGGAAAGTACAGTTCACAACTCACTTTGGTCCACCATTATACTAGTTAATGATTTGAATCTAAAATTGAAGGGGAACTTCCTACACATCTTCACTCTTACAGTTTAATGCCGAGACAGCTTCAAATAGATTCTATATATCATTATTGATAGACAATTCTACTGTTTTAAATAAACATATCGAACAATTGCTAAACGATAAAATTACTTCCGTTATACAATTTTCCAATTCGTCTATCCGGTCTTCGTATGCAGCAATTTTTAAAAAAATTCCCAGATTAGTTTGAGAGCGTTTAACTCTGATAACCAATCATGATTAGGTGATCTGATTAACCAACCAAACAAAATACAATGTATTTAGTCATATTTTAGGTCGATCTCTAGGGGTAGAGTTTACAAAGAATTGCTAACTTAACACCTCCCACTGAAGCTAGCTTGTAGCTACGGAGTAGTATGCGCGCGCTGCCCCTTACCAACTTGCTAGAATAAGTGGTGTGCTACCTTTGCAAAGCTTTATAATCTCTACTCCCATCTTCTTCTTTTTCTTCTTCTTCTTGGAATAAACTTATATAGTCATTCGACCAAATATTTTGCAGTCTAAAATAAAATAAGAAGACCAGAATATATATTTAAAGAAAAGAAGAAAGTGTGCATAACTAATTACTTTGGCCACATTCTTCATGATATTTGATAGGACAATACATAATAGTCTAATAATATAATTTCGTGATCTAAAAATCTATTTGAAGCAGTTTTGGCAAAAAACAAATGATTACTAATGAAATATTTCTGCTTTAGAGTGCCCCCCACTTCCCAAAGGAAAAGCCCTGGCAATATTATACGTATTATTTATAAAGAATGAAAAGGAAAATCGTTATTCAGTTATCGTGAAGGAATAACATGCATGGAGAGGATATTTGGGCTATTTGGGGTTATTCGGGAAAGATAGACATTTGGATAATAGAATTTACTGTTTTACTCTCATACTCAAAATTAACAACCAATAAAAACAGGTTACCGGTGTGAGTTGTGAAGAAATCATTTATTTAAAAATCATTCCTGTTATTTTCTGAAGGTAGCTTTATCCACAAACTTAAGTTATAGTAATGTATATGATGGAAATTCTGTAACTTATTTCTTATTTCTTTCTTCTGGAGACTTCAATCTTTTGTAAGTAGTTCGGTAGGATGAAAACAGTCATGGTACAAATAATTTTATTTTTGAATTTTCATTTCTGTTTCGTATTGACAGTATTACTCTTTTCTCCCGTAAAGGCATCGCTTAATTTCTTTATACATGTACAACGTCTTTTACCTTATTGGCGTTTCAGCAACTCACGTGGCGGACAGTTGGCTGATAACGTCAATGATCTCTTTTCTTTCGGTTACTTCCCTCAAATTATCCACGTATAATCATACTTTATCATATTATTCTCACTTCTCCATCACCATCTCTAAAGTCCTTCAAAAAGTCTCTCAATTAAGTTTTCTATGGCAATTTAAATCTCTCCGTTATAGAAAAATCTCTTCTATTTCTAGCCTTCTGTTCCTTTCAAAGGTTCCTTAGCCAATTTTGCCATTAAAAAAAAACACCGTATGATTGCGCTGACTACAATACATTACACGTTATTTTTGTATAAACGGCCGAATTGTTTCATATTATAACAGTAGATTATTATACTTCTGCCATGTCGCAATTTGTGCATAACTAATTTCTCTTTTTGGCATTGAATCATCATGAATAATTACTCTTTTCGGCATTAAATCATCTTAAACATTCTTTTGCTTGACCTCCTACTAAACTTACATTGTTTCTCGTTAAAGCTTTCATACTGCAAACCTTCTGCTCTTGGTCAGACCATCTAAATCAGAATATTGCTTTTCAACGTATCCAAATGTTTGATCGTTGTAAGCAATGCGAAGCTGGCATTTCTTCTACTTAAAATCCTGCTATTTTAAGCATGTGGACGATGATGTATTTCTTTTTTAACTGATCAAAGTTTTATTTCTCGAATCACATTTATTCATTTATCACTCAAGGAAAAATGCTGTTGGCTAGTTGATTATTAATCATCAGTTTGTAATCGTTTTAAACGATGAAATCATTGTGAATGAAATGGAAAACAATGTTAATCCCTTAGAGGATCTTGGCTACCGATTGAGGCAAATCACTTTTAATCAAAGTCTTCAATCACTTGAAACGATGAGATGATGGTACATTGACTATAAACAAAGAAAATTTCAATCAATTTGTCCCATTAGAGTTGGCAGCTGATTGAGTTTTAAATTACCAAAGTAATGCATTTCTTTAAACTATGAATTAATGACAAAATGAGTTTAATCAGCTTGTATCATTTTTACTCATTGGAATGTAGGTACATTAATATCAAATCAATTATAGTCAGTGTATTACTCTTTTAAGCAATGGGAGGATGGCAAAGTTTTGAAACTCCTTGAAAAGATGAGATGATAAGATTTCAGTCTCTTTAGGCAAAGATTTATTGGCCGCCAATTTAGTTTTTAAACAACTTGATGATGTCAGAATAATTTATAACAGCAATTCAAGTTTTATTGTGTGTGCACAATGACAGCATGACAGCAAATTAATTTCTAACAGAACATTTTGAAGAATGTGATACTAGGGTGCTGATTAATTTTCAAACAAAGTTTTTAACTTCTTTGAAGAATGTGATGCCTGGCCACTGGTTGACTTTTAAAATTTCTGTGAAGAATGGGCGCTGAGTGATTTTCGAACAATCAAAAATGCCGCTGACTGATTTTCAAACTTTTTCATTTATTTGAAGAATGTGATGTTGGTCTCTAATGAATGTATAAACATCAAGTTTTTGATCACCTTTGAATATGTAATGATTGTCGCTGATTGATTATCCCTTTGAAGAATGTATTGCCTGGCCGCTGATTGATTTTTAAATAATCAAAAGTTTTTATCCCTTCGAAGAATGTATTGCCTGGCCTCTGATTGATTTTTAAAAAATCCAAAGTTTTTTCACTTTGAAGAATGTATTGCCTGGCAGCTGATTGATTTTTAAGTAATCAAAAGTTTTTATCCCTTTGAAGAATGTATTGCCTGGCCGCTGATTGATTTTTAAATAATCAAAAAGTTTTTATCCCTTTGAAGAATGTATTGCCTGGCCGCTGATTGATTTCTAAATGATCAAAATTTGTTATCCTTTGAAGAATGTATTGCCTGACCGCTGATTGATTTTTAAATAATCAAAAGCTTGTATCCCTTTGAAGAATGTATTGCCAGACCGCTGATTGTTTTTTAAATAATCAAAAGTTTTTATCCCTTTGAAGAATGTATTGCCAGACAGCTGAGTTATTTTTAAACAACTTAAGTTTCTATTAACTTCAACAATGAATTAAAGGTAATATGGTTTGAAATCAATGTTCCTATTCGGTATAAAGTATGGAATAAAAGCAAATTGATTTCTAAATCATCATATTCTGTGATTGCATCGCCCAATGACATGACAGAAGATTGGTTTTCAATTTATAAAATCTTTCTGATCTCGTTTGATCACGTTTATCGAAGGGGTGATTGCCACAGCATTTATTAAATCAATGTATAATCACTTTCAGCGAATAGGTGATGACAACTTGGCTTATATTCAATCAAAAGATTTAATCACCTTCAGCGAAGAGGAAATGGCAGTTTGGCTTTTATTCAATCAAAAGATTTGATCATCTTCAGCGAAGAGGTAATGGCAGCTTGACTTTTATTCAATTAAAAGATTTGATCACCTTCAGCGAAGAGGAAAGTCAGCTTGCTTTTATTTAATCAAAAGTTTCAATATCTCTCAGCGAAGGGATGATAACTTGGCATTTAGTCAATCAATTGATTTGATCTTTTTCATCACTTACAGTGAAGCTTGGCTTTAATTCATTGAATATTTCTCACTCCTTTCATGGAGGGGTGATGTCAACTTGGCTTTTATTCTACTATCATAGTTTTACAACCTTTACTGAAGGGGGAATAGACTTGACTTTTATTCTATCAGACTTTTACCACTTTTAGTGAAGGGGGATAGACAACTTGGCTTTTATTCCATCAGAGTTTTACCACTTTAAATGAAGGGGGATAGACAATTTGGCTTTTATTCTGTCAGAGTGTTACAACTTTTAGTGAAGGGGGATAGCCAACCTGGCTTTCATCCTATCAGAGTTTTACCAATTTCAGTGAAGGGAGATTGTCAACTTGGATTTTATTTTATGAGAGTTTTGCCACTTTCAGTAAAGGGGTATAGACAACTTGGCTTTTATTCCATCAGAGTTTTACCACTTTCAGTGAAGGGGGATAGACAACTTGGCTTTTATTTTATCAGAGGGTTACAACTTTTAGTGAAGGGGGATAGCCAACCTGGCTTTCATCCTATCAGTTTTACCATTTTCATTGAAGGGGGATTGAGAACTAGCTTTTATTCTATCAGAGTGTTACAACTTTTAGTGAAGGGGGATAGCCAACCTGGCTTTCATCCTATCAGAGTTTTACCATTTTCATTGAAGGGGGATTGACAACTTGGCTTTTATTCTATCAGAGTTTTACAACTTTTAGTGAAGGGGGATAGCCAACCTGGCTTTCTTCCTATCAGGGTTTTACCATTTTCATTGAAGGGAGATTGTCAACTTGGATTTTATTTTATGAGAGTTCTGCCACTTTCAGTAAAGGGGGATAGACAACTTGGCTTTTATTCCATCAGAATTTTACCACTTTCAGAGAAGGGGGATTGACAACTTGGCTTTTATTCAATCAATAATTTTGATACCTTTTAGCGAGAGGGTGATGACGGTATGGCTTTTATGCAATCAATAGTACTGATTCCTTTCATTGAAGAGCTGATGGCAGCATTTTATCACTTTGAAGAATGTATTGCCTGGCCGCTGATTGATTTTTAAATAAACAAAAGTTTTTAACCCTTTGAAGAATGTATTGCCTGGCTGCTGATTGTCAAAAGTTTTTATCACTTTGAAGAATATATTGCCTGACCGCTGATTGATTTTTAAATAATGAAAAGCTTGTATCCCTTTGAAGAATGTAATGCCTGACCGCTGATCGTTTTTTAAACAACTTAAATTTCTATTAACCTTCAACAATGAATTGAAGGCAATATGGTTTGAAATCAATGTTCCTATTCGGTATAAAGGATGGAATAAAGGCAAATTGAATTCTAAATCAACATATTCTGTGATTGCATCGCCCAACGACATGACAGCACATTGGTTTTAAACTTAAAAAATCTTTCTGATCTCGTTTGATCACGTTTATTGAAGGGGTGATTGCCACTAAGCTTTTATTATATCAATGTATAATTACCTTCAGCGAAGAGGTGATGGCAACGGCTTTTATTCAATCAAAAGATTTAATCACCTTCTGCGAAGAGGAAATGGCAGTTTGGCTTTTTTTTTATTCAATCAAAAGATTTGATAAGCTTCACCGAAGAGTTAATGGCAGCTTGACTTTTATTTAATTAAAAGATTTGATCACCTTCAGCAAAGAGAAAATGGCAGCTTGGCTTTTATTCAATCAAAGGTTTTAATACCTCTCTCTCCTTGTAATGGGATAATGGCATATATGTTTAAAACAAGCATCTCTCCCTCTAATGGGATAATGTCATATTGTTTTGAAACAAGTATCTTTCCCTGTAATGGGATGATGGCATATTGGTTTAAAACAAGCATCTCTTCCTGTAATGAGATAATGGCATATTGGTTTAAAACAAGTATATCTCCCTTGTAATGGGATGATGGCATATTGTTTTAAAACAACCATCTCTCCCTTGTAATGGGATTATGGCATATTGGTTTAAAACAAACATCTCTTCCTGTAATGGGATAATGGCATGTTGTTTTAAAACACATCTTTCGTCGGATAAAGTTTTCTGATGTCCAAGAGGTTCCATATACTCTTATTGCCCTCTATAGCTGGCCATGATACTCTAAGAAATGTTCTCTATGATTTCATCTCAAGAGCATTTATATATATTCCATCCTGCTTTGTGATGTTCAAGGACTCGCATCCATATGACACAGCTGGAAAGATACATAATTTCAGGATGTTCATTTTTCCAATTATTGAGCCTTTTTTTTCAGTTTGTCATTTGCAACATCAACTATCTGTTAATTTCTGGGGACTGGGGAGGTTTTCCCATCTGCATCTATTCTCGAACCCAGATAAATGAAAATGTTCACATTTTCAAGTTAATCTCCACCATTGATAACTCTGCATGTTTCGGAACATTTCTCTATTTTTGTTTTCTTTGCATTCAGAAGTAGGTTCCTGACCTCACTGTGTCTTTTCTCAGAATCGCTTATCTGTCTTCCATTTGCCATGAGTGCGTTGTATTCTCCTTCCTTCTCTTCTGAGTTGATATCTCTCAATTGTACATTAGTTTTCTTAAATATCACATTTATTTCGATGATTTTTTCAGTAATTTAAAGATAGAAATCGAATGTACTCGTATGTGTTACCATGATATGCTTTCTTGTTAGAATTTTTGAATGTTTAATTTAGAGATCTCGATTAAGATTTTAAAAACGTTCTATTCATTTTACGAATTGTTTATCCTGTATACAACTACTTACAGTGAAATCATTACTTTTCAAACATTGGTAGATAACTGTTGTTGATACGATAGCGTTGTTTAAGATTATGAGATCACCAATTATTGTAGACTGGGTTTTACTTATCAAGTAACACCACATTGACATAATATATTTTCTGCTAAGTCTTTTAATGACTATTCAATGAAAACTTATGAAAGAGGTTCGCACTAAGATCTCTTTCTCTTATGCTATTATTTCAGTTCTATTATTGTTATCCCCCACTCCACTTTAAACTGAATGATATAGAAACTACTGGAGAAAATGAGAGATCTATATATTTTGTTTAATTGGAATCATAAGTCTTTTGTGGGTTTGAATTGACATTTAATAGACTGATAGACCTGATGTTCCCCTATTGTCACAGTTGACACTTAAATAGTCATTTTATGACCATCATATATGCACTTTTAGTTGATAAATTTAACAGGCATTCAATAGAAAATTGTAAATTTGCATGATTTTGTTGAAATAAGAATGTTTTTCTAACAGGGGGTTGTCTATATTATGATTATCATATCATTTAATCAATCTTATAATTTTACTTTTTCAACACTGTATTTCCTTCTCAGGCTTGCGTTTGTTATAGTATCCATCTAACAGTAAACCGACTCATAAATTCAAGTAAAATTACTAATCTACATTGGACTACAGATCTCATTTTTATCTGATCGTATACCTTTATCGTATCAGGTAATTCAAATGTAATAAAGGCGTTGCACATTAGAACCAGAAGTGCGGTGTCTTATGCAAAAGAATTTAAAAAATGAAAGAAAGAAAAGTCACCACATTAAATCGGTGACACCTTGAGTAAAAGAGAAGGCCCTAAACACACAATGTGTAACGAATATGTGATATTATTTGATCTTTATGCAGTTGGACTCCTTGTATAGATCGAACCTGTGAGAAGTGAATTCACCTCGGCAGCGAGTGTCAGATATTGACATATTATTGGTTCGTAAGGAGTAAAAGGCCTTGAGACACTCTTTTTCCACTCTGGTTGCTAATTGGCGCTTATTTACAGACAGTTGCTTAATTATTTATTGGCAGATAGAATATAAAAATGCAAGCTTCTTTTCCTCTTTTTGTTTTTAAATGAGAACAGGAGGCAGCAGCTGTCTCTTCAGGGTTTGGTGTTTATTTTTTTTTCTTTTGTTTTTGTTTTGTTTTGTTTTGTGTTGTGTTTTTTAAATTCATAAAATGAAAAGTCAGTAACTGGAGATCAATACCAAACGCATGTCGATCTGGGAAATTTAGAAATATTAAAATTTGATATAACTTAATATTGCGTATTATGTTAACAATTTATTTTCTGATGCCAGTTATAAGGATTAAATGTGTTTGGATACACTCACTTTTAAGTACATGTATTTGAAAAATGAAGATACTTACATTATAATATGCCTTTATTTAAGTTATATGCTTAGTGTTCTGTTATTTATATTCCATGACCTTATTGATGATATTATAGCAATCAATCATGTCTTCGATCCGGAGGTTGGCAACCATGACCCTCTAATCATTTCTATCCTTTGTCATCCCTTTGACCCCGGTGTCCGTCTTTAATCCAGACCATTCCTCGTTGTCATATATCCAAGATCTTTTCTTTGATATCTCTCTATGACTTTTTATGGCGTCCTCTGCGACATCCGCCCTCCACTGTTTCCTGAAGGATGGTCTTAGTTGTTGTGTCGGCAGACGTGTCCGAACCAGTGCGGCGTTTGACAGTTGCAAGCAGTGGGTCTTGAGGGCCTGCAAAGCTTTGTATCAGCTGTTGGACATACTCATTTGTTCTGCGTTCTTTGTAGGAGATGTGGAGTATTAATTTGTAACACTTGTTCTCGAATGATTGTAACTCTCGCATCCGTACAAAAGTACAGCTTTATTTTTGTGAGGGAGCTGATGAAACTTCTCTTCCAGAGGCAGTTCAGTTTTGTCATTGTTGATGTTGCATGGGCCAGTCTTGTTCTGATTTCTTTCCATGACGTGCCATCTTTGCTCAGAGTGGATCCCAGGTACTTGAAGTTATCCACTTCATCCAATTTATATGTCCATTCATTAAGACGTTGGTTGATGTTACTATATTAACACTATTCACTATTCTTGCTCTTCTCACAGATGACTTCCATTCCAAATTATTTGTTTTTCGTGGTCCTTTCAATGTTACTGATACCCTCATTTAATTAATATTTATTTTGTAGTAATTGCTCATAACATAACCCTAAGATCAGAATGAAATAGATCTTTGTAATATAGTAATGAACACTGACGATGGTTGATACGTCGAAATGGACTACAGAAGGAAGACTGAAAACATCTTAATGCCACGAGGGGATAGCCGTTAACGGACAAGGAATGCTTCAACACCTCTACATGAGGATTACAGTGAGCTGAATCAAATCCAACTGCATGTACCTCTACAATCATCTCATGAATCTATGGACAAGAGATGCCAAAAGAGTAGACCACTGGAAAAACACCAAGCCGAAAGCACTCAACTTAAATTAATAATTTGTTTCTGTCTCAATTCACATTATGCTATCAATATTTTGACTCCATGCTCAAAGCAATTATTGTTATGGAAACTTAATTGAATTGTGTAATATCTTATGTTATATCCTCTATGCATTTGTGAGTGAGCGGTGTGAAATCATTTGTATGATATACATTGTACTTACAATACAGTTTTTTAATTTTTGACATGAAAATTAGCCTTGTCAAGTTGATGACGTAATAATGTTGATATTGTTGACGTTACCGATGTCTTTGTTATTGTTTATGTTGCCGTTGTTAGTTAAGTCATATTACTATTTACCTTTTAAAGCCGTTCACTTTCTAATTCTAGGTTAAGGAGAGTACTGCACTTGAACAGAATAAATAGTCGAGAACTAGCTATTCTTTACTGTTTGTTTAATAAGGAACCCTCATAGCTTAAAGTCGAGCTAATAAATACATTCTCTACCAAGTGCTGTACTCGCCTTTCTTAGACTGCTTCTTAATCTTTCACTGCTATTTCTGATATCAACGCATTCCTACTAGCTCTCTGATGACATATTTGACAGCCTTTAACAAAATTTACATGGAGTTAGTTGAGAACAATGTGTAAAGAGACTTCTATTGACTCCAAGAAGAGCAGCAATTAAACTAAATACTTTCTGATTGAAGGCCGCAGCATTGTCTTTCACCTCATTACTACCTGTGTAAAAATGTACTTAGCAAAAGATCAGCCTTTATCCATTTCAGGGTTTTTCTTTCCGATACATTAACAACTCTCCGGAGGACATACAACAGAGCAGGGGTTGTTTTTTTTTCTTCTCGTTGTTGCATTTTTATTATCTGCAAGATGCCCTTGTTACATGACCTACTCTTTTAATTCCTGCGTGGTATGAGGAAATATGTGTACAGTCTTTCTAAGGAGAATCCAAGAAGACAATGACCCGTCCTACCCTCTTCACCAAGGCCGGGAATTAATACTCGTACATTTAAACAAGAGGCCAGGTAGCTCAGTCGGTAGAACGTTGGACTACCAAACTGCAATCCCAGGTTCAGATCCCCCCTCCCCTACCAGATTTTTCTCCTGGCTGCCCTGTCGACCTGGCAGTGAATAGGTTGTTAGATCCAGTGAAAGTAAAGCCGGCTTGGAAAGCAATGCTAAACTATCGCACGAAGCCATATGCCTTAAAAAATTTGCTCTGGATCCTCTACGACCAGTAACGAGTATGGGAAACTTTACTTTACTTTACCTTACCTTTAAAAGGGAAATATGAGTTTATAATCAGTATCTTCGCAACTATTACAGACTCTCGCTAATATAATTTCCCCTCCATCAAGCCTGCTATTTAATTGATAATCGTATCCACTCCTTGGGACTACACACATCTAAGCAACTTTATATACTTTGGCGTGATGAAAATCTTTTAAAAGACTCTCCAAAGAACTCATTATTGAACATAATATGAACTTGCAATGCACAAGCCCATAGTTTAACATTACACCAAGTTACTTTTAAATACAATGTTATGGTGGCTAAAAGCATAAAAAACTATAAATTTATCATGACTTTAAAATGATCGATAAAGATAATGGTTTCATAGTCCGTATCTCTGCTCATTGCAGACTCAGACTTTAAGTCAATTATTCCCCTGTAGACCATTACACACTAGTATCATCTCAACTCTCTGGGGAGTATTCAGTTGAGCAGCCGATTACATCACCAATAAGCTAGCATACTGACAAGATATTCCACTGCCTATTATAGCGGATACTCTCTTTACACATGAGTGTGGAAAGTTCGTGTAAAGAGGCTTTCTCAAGGACTCGTCGTAGGACACACAGCCTTTCGATTGAAAGTCGACCTTGCTATCCACTCAACCAGGTCGCAACGATGAAGGGGTGAAGAAGATTAAAGCGACATTTTACACCGATGACTCCAATTGACTTAGGTGCATTAGTGAATACCTGGCAGGTGAGTCAACGTTGCAGAGTCATTAAAATGTATTACCGTTCTAAATATTGCAAGTATTGTTTTTCGTCTTCTATGTTGCTGTCGGTCAGGGGAGTATGTCATAATAAGATGACTATTGCTTTAAATCTCATTTAACTTTGTTTTGACTGTGCTTTGTCAGTTAGATGGAAAAACCACGAACTACACTGGGTTGTAAACATTGAGTTATCAATAATTCTTAATTCTAAAAATCCTTGTTACTAGTCCTTTTTAACTGTTTGGGCTTGGAATAAAGACTCTAATTTAGAATAGTATACAAATATGTAACATGCTCTTTGGATCTCAATTACTTACTCATGATCATGAGCCTCTTTCACAACTTGCCAAACACCCCCCCCCCCCTATACATTTGTATAGCGCCTTTTACCTAGGTCTCAAGGCGCTTAAATAAAACTCGACATAAATAACATACATATTATAG
>JASKDV010223772.1:0-18696 GCA_032466395.1 Aegires albopunctatus | reverse complement strand
GGGGGTAGAGAGAGTGAAGGGGGAGAAAGAGAGAGAGAGAGGTTATGATCATAATTTTAAAAGCGAAGCTGTAACAGGCGAGCTAGTATGTTTAAATGAATATTTATGAAGTAAGATGGTAAAAAGTATTAACTGGTCAATGATGCCAGAATTTATATGTCTATCTCTTATTGCAAAAAATCAACAACAACAAAATATAAAAAGAGACTGAGCTATAGTGAGTAAATATGAATTATATCAGGACAAATTATTACCAAAAGAAAACGGCCTCCATGCTCATTTTTTATTATCACTTCCACAAGGTCAAGTGCCCTGAAAATCAAGATGCACATCAGATATTAGATTTCATTTGATTA
Source organism: Aegires albopunctatus (assembly GCA_032466395.1). Classification (NCBI taxonomy): domain Eukaryota; kingdom Metazoa; phylum Mollusca; class Gastropoda; order Nudibranchia; family Aegiretidae; genus Aegires; species Aegires albopunctatus. Next base: position 18,340 of record JASKDV010223772.1, on the reverse strand, counting down.
AAAATTTTGTGAGATGAAACACATAATTTCTTTTCTTTGCAGTTTCTAAATGATTTTATGCACAATTTCTTAAACACTTCCATAGAAAGAAACAATTCTTCTATACACCCAGGTTGCTGTAATGACATGGGCAATAGGAAAGTAGTAAACTAGAGACAACAATTTGACAGACAATTTAATTCATAAAATGTGAAAATTAAATTACCAGCAGAGGTAAAAATGTCAAACACAAAAGAGATGACACCATATAAAGAAAATGTCATGAAATATATAAATAGCCCATGTAGTAACAAAGTTTGTATAAAAAAAGAATGGATAAAATTTCAGACTTTGCTTTGATAGCTGGTTCTTGATATTTGACATGCTATAAAATAATTGTTGCCTTTAATAAATAAGGTCTATATTCACATAACCTTTCACCTTAATCTAAAATTTCCAAGTTCCTTTTTCTTTTCCTCTCTTGCCTTCTTCCCTCCTGATTTCTTTCTTTGTCTGAAAACTTCTGCTAACACCTCATCAAGTTTAAACATCTCAGAATCACTGAGGTCAGAGAGATCCTTTAAATAAAAATTGAATCAAATGTCAAATGTAGCATTTGTGAGTATGGTACTTATATAAAAATTGAATCAAATGTCAAATGTAGCGTTTGTGAGTATGGTACTTATATAAAAATTGAATCATAGAGCTAAAAATGTTGTCTTCTAAAATGAGTCACTAAAGAATGAAATAAACATGAGACAACAAAAAGAGAGACCCAAACTTTAATTATATTTAACTTTAAATGGTGATCTTTTGGATATAGCAACACTATACAATGATTTGTGATTTGTATTCATGTCAACAAAATAAGAATATATTTGACAGCATTCTTCCAAATGGGGTATTTTTGTTAAATTCACTACACCTCCCCTTAGGGTCATCTAATATGTACATAATTTCTACCTTACCTCTTCATCATCATCATTCTCATCAGGAACGCTTGCACTGCCCAAAGCTTGTTTTACAGATTCCCTAAATTTGTCATCAACCTCCATATCCTCATCTTCTTCGTCTTCCCCACTCTCTTCTTCGTCTTTACCCTCATCATCTTCTTTGTCCGTGTCTTCTTCATCTGCTTCATCATCATCGAGAAGCTCTTCTTCATCATTGCTGCTGTCATTATCCTTGTTCTCTTCATTCCCATCAACATTTTCAACAAACGCACCCCCAGCATCATCTTGGTTGGCCTTCTTCGGTATCAAAGTCTGGGGAGAAGAGGATTCATCTTCAATATATCCATTATTAGTTGATTGAAATGTTTAACATTAAACATTGGTTAGTTTATTTCCTTCAACAAATGATATTTTGATGATGGCAGTATCATTTAAAATTGTTAAGTTTCATAAAAAAAATTTTAAAAGGATCTCTAAATGTACTGATATGAAATCAGATTTTTTATAACTTCATCTAATAAAGTCTCATTTATAAAATATTTTTAATTGCCTTTTTATATAGAGGCTGCCTCAAAAGCTCAATATTGTTTTATGTACAGACCAATTGAAATTGGCTAGGCTGTTTGCCTTTTGGCTATTAAATCCGGACATGATCAGTTATCTAAGGAGTTTAAATATCCCACTATGCTAGGGTATTATATATAATTTAATGTACCCCTGCATATTTGTCAAGATCTTCTTCAAGTAATGTCATGCCACTCAAAGAATTGGCAAAACTGACAGAGATCAAAGAAAACAAGTGGAAAATATGAAGTTATTCTTGTATTGTTTAATTCTTATCCTTATCTTATTTAGCTTCAAAAAGGCAAATCAAACTTACTTGAACCAAAAGTTGCACTGACTCTTCATTGAGATAAGAAACAATCGTCCTGAAAACCATGGTGGAAACAACTCTAGCCAAGTGAGATTGGAGAGACAGCAACTGTAGAAGGATCTCTGTCAAAACTTCAACCCATTGAGGCTCTGAATGAAAGGTAATACCATTAATTATCAGATTAGTCAAGATACAAAAATATGAATTCAATGGATGAATTTGAATTCACAAAGGATAATGATGTGAATGCTTGAGAAAAAAGAAATAACAAAGAAAAAAGGAATTAAAAAATGTTCAAATCATTTATCCCCAAATAAAGAGAGGTGTGAGTGCTCTCTGGCTTTGAACTTGCCTCTGAGTTCAGAAAGAAACTTTGGTTGCATGATTAATCATGATAGTCTCTTATAACATCTGGCATGTCCGATGATAGTCGATACAAATTCTACTACAGTAGAACACATTTGTAACTGATGATGGTCGATACAAATTCTACTACAGTAGAACACACTTGTAACGAACATGCTTAAAGTGAATTGCCGGCTTTAACGAACATGTGTTCTTGCCCACTGGCCTCTTTTTCTTCTTTGATTGCAACTGAAATAACGAATTACTGATATAAAGAACCATTTTTCTTGCCCAGGGTTGTTTTTTATATCAGTGTTCTACTGTATTTCCTCCCATTCATAAAAATAGAGACATATTCAATCTATTCATAAACATACCTTTTTGGGGATATGTCATTGATCATCAAAGTTTAAACAAAGGAATAGTCATGAAAGCAAATTTTTAAGCACATAGCAAAGCATATGACATTGATAGGAGACATAGGTGACAGGAATTTCTACGACTTGTGTCAATGGGTAAGGAACTAGTATGAGAAAGAACTTGTTTACCTTCGCTTTTCTCTTTCTTTGATTTCTTTATATTCTCAAGGGACTTTTCTTCACATACAAATACATCCTGTGGAATTTGAATGTTATACAAGAGATGTTCAAATCAACTTTATCAATTGTGCTTGGGCTTACAAAATTTTATTATTAATCTCAAATTTATATCTTTATCAAACATGAGGAAAGTCATATTGATTTATATTGTATCATCATCATCAGCAGCCTTTTTCACCCCACATCGGAGTATAGGCCTCCAACAAAAGCTTTCCATCTCCTCCTGTCCTGGGATATTGTCCTTTATATTGTATAGCTTCCAATAATAATAATAATAAGTTGACTTATAAAGCGCTTTACACCGAAGTCTCAATGTCAAAATTTACAGTCATGTACATTTACAATTGTCATTATATTTTCAGCATCAATTAAGAAAACAATTATTATTGTAAAAAAATTATATCTTTTCTTCAGTGTATGTAGTCAGGTTTCCCATTTACTTTCCATATCGGCTACAGCCTGTCTGGATTGGAAGAGGCATCTTTTTATTTGAATTTAATAAATCAAGACAGCACTCTTTTATAAAATTTCATCTATAATATCTAATAGATCCTTATAATGTAATTCTCAATTTGTTTTAATGTAATCTTCTACTTCCCCCAAATAATACTACTTCTAGATGATAAAGTGAATCAATGATTTACGAGGAATTTTTTTTAATAAATGTACCTGTAATAAATCTGATGATGTCTTGAAATCAGTAAGCATGTGAAATCCTAGGTAAAAATACAATAACAGAAAAGCCAATTCTCTGTTTCTGTCTACAGTTATCTTTTCCTGTAAGGTAAAAATCATTGCATTTGATGATTCAATGGAACCTCTTTCATCATGATATTGAAATAAATCATAGCAAAAAAAAAGAAAGAAAAAAAAGAAGTCATTCTTAACATTGTAACACTAGTTGATAAATCATTATTGAAAACATGAACATTATGTCACAAAAAAAGAAAGAAAAAAAGAAAGTAAGGAGAAAAAAACAACATTGAATATAAATAAGCCTGTATGACAAACATCTTATAATGAATTTAAAATGGCAATCTTGACAAGAAAAATAAATACCTTAGTAAGAGAACCAATTTGTTTATAAATCTGTGTCCATAATTCTTGCATCTGGAAAATAAGAAAGCTTAAAAAAGTAACACCAAATTTCTTTTTTAACAACCCCCTCAAAAAAAAATAAAAAAATAATAATAATAAAATAAAACAAAATATATTAAATAAAAATGTAAAAATCACACTTATTGTTACTTTCTAATAATGCCTTTAAAACTCAATTTGAAAAAAAACCCCATTTAAATTGATTAGATCTAAGTAAGAATAATTTACCTCATCAGTCCAAGACATGATGGTTGTCACCTTCTTGCATGCAACCAAACTCTTTGGATAAAAAAGAAAAGACATTAAAAACACTGTAAACAGCTTTATCGTCATATTCAAACAATGATGAAAACTATAAAATCTTTACCTTTCACAAAATGTCCTAGACTAGACCAATCTATCTACTAATGCAAATATAGAGAAACAGCTCAATACACAAAAACCTCCAATTCAATTACTCATACATCTAAATCTTGCAAAACAGATAACTACATTCTTCAATGATTATTCCTTCTTCTTTCATCTACAGTGCAAGCCGGTATTTGGAACGCCGCTTAATTGGTTGTTGTTGTATTGAATTTTACCCATGTCCACTACTTTGGTGATATCAGGGTTATCCTAGACTGCCTTGTAAACAGCCAAGGGTTCTTTTACATGCGTATATTACATATACACATGGGACCTCCGATATTATAGTCTGTCTCCGATAGGACTCGGCACTCTTTATCCTAGCAACTTAAGGATAAGGGGACAGAAGGAAACCCGAAAAAAATTTGGATTTCAAATTCAAGCCTGCACAGGTTTCAACCAGGGACCTTTGGCGTGATAATCGAGCGCCCTAACCAACTGAGCCACCTTCACCCCTCGTTAATTGGAACGATTTGTCTGGGACAGAATTCTTCTTATATAAATTATACTGGTTAATTGGAACGCCCGCCGCTTAATTGGAACGGGGAAAATGGTCATCGTCTCAAATCGAGAAATATAACAATGTAATGAAAAGATCGTCGTAACCAAAAATTCCTATCAATTGTCAGGTGCAAGATTTAAACGGAGTTTGTGATCATTATGCCACCAATGAAGCATGTAAATGTGAAGGTGGTATGTGTGGCGAACTTTTAAATGGCGTAACAACGATAGAGAACAATCAATGGATAGCTGGCAGGACTCATTGAAATTGGCCAAAATCGCCCACCTGGACTAATGAAAAGACACTTACATTGAGTTGTAGGGAAAACGGTGCTATTCCAATCAACCTTTCCTATCTAATTACATTGAACTTGGAAAAATAAGACACTATTACTAAAATACAAATAAAAACCTATGTTTAAAAAATGAAATAGTATGCAACTCAAAACAAACAGGATTGCAAGGTTTGATTTTTACCTGTAAATAATGAGCAAGGAAAGTAAGAAGCTCCAAATAATTTGAAAGATGCTCTGATTTGGTTTGTTGATCTGAAAATTACAACAATGATATTTATACATTTATTACATATTTTAATTTTTTTAAATATCACCGGTCTGATAGTAATTCCAAATATAAATAGCTTTTGTGAAACTATTACTATAGGCATAAAAGATGCATGATACCAATGGTAAGAAATGACTCAGGTCAGTGGCCTAGTGGTTAACACAGTTCGAACACGAGAGAATCAAGCAGCTCCACTCACCGACATCGGACGGCTGGGTGACTTCGTGGGATCTTATCCCGCTAAACAGAAATTTTCTCGATAACTACTGGTCATTGGCGGTGTGTCCTTAGGTAAGACACTTTGTCCCATCTACCTCACTCGACTCAGGTGTGAATGGCCGTTAAGACCTGGCGTTGTTCGTGTACGAAAATTGTATAAGCGCCTTAGAGGCTGCTGGTACTGTCCTATGTGTTCCGTGTTGCTGTCAGCCAGGGGAAGTGAAATATTGTAAAAGCGCTCAGAGGCTAAGATCCCTTGGCGATAAGCACTATATAAAATGCAATTTTAACTTTTAACTTTAATTTTAACTCTTTCAAAAATATTGTAAACTACATTAGAAACCTGTTAAACCGAAATTCAAGGGTCCTTGCTTTTCTTATGGCTTAAATCTATAACAATAATATATCATGAAAAATGAAACAATTTCAATTTCTTTTAGGCTTAACCCGTTAATTTTCTTGGATTTTGCATTCGACATATCTCCAGTAACACATGAAAGTTGCCTTTACCTGTATTGAGAGTTGACAAATGGTCCAAACTTTTGAAAAAGAAAGATTCACACAACTGCTTGGCATTGCTGTCTCCACCAAATTCTACTTCAGCATCACACTATAATGACAATGATAAAAACAGCATAGATCTAGATTACATAAGCTGCGTCACTTTTTCATTAGCACGTACCAATTTAAGAAAAAAAAAACAGAAAGTGAAGTCTTTAAAAGGAATTAAAGCGTAAAAATGAGTAATCATCAAATGGAGAGAACCCCAACTCAGACCTCCCTAGTTTGTATTTTTCAAAATTTTGTAATGGACCTATTAATTTTATGTAATTTGAAAGAAAATTTTGTAATCTTACGAAAACTTACTTAAAACATGCATAAGATCAAATTGTCATCAAGAAGGGCCTAGCCTTAAGTATTGACTGTTGAAAATGGCTCATTGAAATGGTCTCAATAGTTCAATCAAGTAAGAGATCACCAAAAAAAAATATGAATATAGAAAAGTCCAATAAGGGCCAAAGGAAAAATCATGCCATGAATATCACTGGAACAATACTAAACAAAATCACCTTTATACAACACAGCACCATTGTGTTTTACACTTTGCCTTGCCCCTGGGGTTAAAGAGTTCCTCTTCTCCCTGACTGGTTTTCAAGGTGAGAAGTGCCACAGGAGTATCAGTACTCGTACTCGACCTTTCGCCAGTTTTTCATTTTTTTGCACAAATGAAAAAACTCGTTCACAATGGGCACTGCTGTGGGGAATTGTGAGTAATCCAAGCATAAAATTAGCTAAATGCTGAAAGGGCCTATCTCCTCCCTCTCCAGATGACCTTACAACATCAAGCCAAAATGCATCTGCCCTTGAGCAGGCTGCTGTTGTCTATGAATGCAATGGGGGGTATGTATGAGGATTGGAAATTTGATGGCGAAGTACCTAACATGGTTGATGGGACGTTAACTTGTCAGGATCAGCAATGGCTAGCTTTGATAAGTAGGGATCGTTGAGAGGCAGCTTTTTCAGTAGATACTGACATACTGTCTGAAAATACTGCTTCACATTCTGATAAAATTCCTTGATCTTGGATGAAGCTAGGCCATTATGATCTTTATCAAGGATATATTGATGACAAGCCTCCCCAATCAACAAATTCTTGTCTTTTTTAATGTATGGCAAGGAGATATGGACAAGGGTCACTGGCTTATTTCCTGCAAAGGCTGATGGCTTGACGAAACAAACCATAATCAATCTAAGCAGCTTCTGACACTGAAAAACCATTGTGGCTGCTTTGGGTTCATCAGATTGGTTTGCTGTCAGAAAATTGGTGAACAACTGATTTGTGTATTGCAGAAAAATGCAATATAGGCAGGCTGATCTTGACTTCAATGAAGTCAGATTTTTCTGACATTTTTGTTCCCTGCATATGGGCTTAGTTTCTCCTTCTGCTGTACTTCAGAGTCAAAATACTCCTTCAGAGGTTCCCAATTTTCAATAAGTCTATTCAGGCATCTGTCTATGCTGAGCCATCTAGTGCAAACATGCTTGAGCATTTTACTTTGCTCATTGCCATGGAAAGCTTGAAACTCAGCAAAACGATGAGATCGAAGTGCACTTTTGTTAAAATAATATTAAGTGTCAATGAGCATATCAGAAACACTTATAGGAAACACATTAGCACCTTTTTCTGTCGCAATATGTACAGGTAAACACATCCAGAAAAGTAAATATTTTTATTCATTTCCTTCACAAACGAAATAACACACTTTTTCTGTCCTGACATTACACTTGCATTGTCACAACCCAAAGCTGTACAGTTTTTCTATGGAATATCAAAACGTTTAAATTCATCCTTAATCAAATCGAAGATGTTCTCCCCAGTGGCTGAACCATCACATGACAACACACTTAACAACTAGGAATAGGAATGAACACCTGAGTCAATAACTGTCCTTATTACTAAAGGAAATAATTTTGTCCTATCCATGTCATTGGAACCATTCAAAGTGAATGGTCCACTTTTCATACGAGAAATCAGTTTTTCTTTAGTCATCTCTCCGATCTCTTGAATTATTGCCGTGGTTTTAGAACTTGCATACCTAACATCTTTCAAAATATTTGAATCTGGATCCATGGTTTTAAATAGTTGGGGCAATTCGTAAGCCACTGCCAATGACAGATTGTGCTTAGCAACAAAAGTTGCCATTTTTGCTTCAGCCTTGATGACATTGTTTGAATGTTTTGTTCCTGTGGGTTTACAGCCGATTTGAAAAGAGATGCAACAGATCTCTGATTCACAATTTGTCCTAATATTTTGTGCTTTTCTCCACTTACAAGCACTTGACAATCATATTTCCCAGAATGTGATATCGTGAAGTCCAAAGAGCACACAGTGCAAAACGCGTGATGAACGCTAACTCATGAATTTACGATGCAAGGCCATGTTTCAGTATATGATGTTTTAAAAGTTTGCAACATTTTCCTTTTTTTAGAAGCAGGTTACACCATTTTTATTTGGATCAGAAATCCGATAGATCTCTAGATCTAGATTCTAGAAGTGGGTCACCGTAGTCCTAGATCTAGTTCGATAACACGTCAAGGCTTTAGCTTTCACTTTGAAGCTAGCAACTAGATCTACGAAAGGTTATATTTTTGATATAAGATGCCACTCACAGTGAATAAATGCAGGTGAGAATTGAATTGCGGCACAAAAGAAAAACAGCAAGCTTATCACGCTGTTTTAGTGGCTAATATTACTAAAGAAATGAGTTTCACGGGCCAGTCTAGGTCAAACGAGACTTTTAATTTAAATAGATCGAAATTTAGATATAGAATCTACGTGTAATTGCTCTGTCACAGCACCAAAAAGCACAAAACTTAAAAATGACTTTTCACAAAGCTAAGAATAAGGAAAGTCCTGGTTTAACAAAGAAAAGTCACATTAGATAAATCCGTAAATCGTAGTTGGTCACCATCCATTCGTCACCAAGGTAAGAGTATGAATGAAAATGAAGTGACTTCGCCTGGCCTTTGTAAGTCGTGACTAGACTATATGGAGGTTAGTTAAGTATCGAATATTACTGTAAAATTGAATGCTTCGAGCAAAATCCCAAATCTGCCTCTTTCAACAAATCATAATTGTTCTTACAAAATGAAGTCATTCACCGCAAAATTTTGTAATTTGCCCCCGTTTTATTTAGTCCCGTAATCAGAACCATTTTTACGTGATGATTACGGACGTTTCGTAATACTAGGGAGGTCTGCAGCAACTTTGTACACTTAGTGGCCAAGACAATCAATAAAACCATACAGCACATTCTTTCCAACATTAGCCCACTTCAAGACATCTGTATACAACCATTGTTATCTGCACCAGATATCCAAATGCCGTTTTTATTGCTACTGGCTAAAGGAAAAGTGTCCAGAGGGCTGATGGATCAGATGAGTATGTAAGTATCAAAGAGAGGAAAATATGTTCAGAGGTGCCAACTGGCTATGAAAAAAAAAATCATGAATTTTTTGAAACACTGGAAAAAGCGTGTGTGTGTACAGATGCTGGGGCCTATAATGTGTAGGTCAGTCTTTCTTCTAATATTCAATACAACTTATATTAAACAATTCATTAAGATTATTTTATCATAAAGTGCATTATAAAATTCACAACAAGATAACATTATACATTTTTGACCCCCCAAAAAAGAGAAGATTGGCCTGAAGCCTGGTAAAATCAGGATATATGGCACCTCTGTATGTCAACAAACACTTAAAGATGACAATGACTTAAGGAATATGATATGAATGTAATGGAATAAAAATTACATGATCAATGCCTTTGGCTTTTCCACCACATTTGAAAAATCCAAATCTAAGAAACAAAGACAAAATGGATTTCTGAATTTCAAGACATGTTTGCGTCTGTGAGCATGCTATGAGTTGAAGCTGACGAAGACACCAATCTCTTTGCTTCTCTTGCTTAGATTTGCTGCTAGAACTGAAAGCAATAAAATAGATTAGTATAAAACATCTTGATGAATATCATGTTTTATTTAATAGCAAAACATATCAGTGTCTCTTACTTGTTTCATGTATTAACAAAAAATAACAGTACAAATGATCTATGTACTAATCTTTCTCTGAATAGAATTTTGTAACAGTTAAGGATTCTACAAAATTTGCTTACAGATATCTTATCATAGACCTGGGTGGATGGATGATGGAATTTTGATGTCAAAGTAATTTTTATTTCATTTTTTCTATATATCAAATGAAAAATTACCTTAATAAGGACAATAAAGATTTTTTCTTATCATTACCATAATCAATGAGGCAACAGCGAATAAAGACAAGAATGCTTTGTACTCACAGAAAATTCCAGTCATCTTGTCCTTTTACAATGCCAATTAGAACTCCAACATATTTTTTGGTTTCTTCCTTACCCAACTAGTAGAAACAATAATAAAAAGAAAGATAAACAAAAAAACACCTTTACATATTTGTAGGAGTGACAAAAATCTTAATTCAAACAAATTCATTCTAAAATGGTGCAATAGAGATCATGAATCTGTTCCTGTCTTTGACCAACTTAGATGGCAAAAGGCTTTTTTTCCCTTTGCAACTACAGCCCTCATATCTAGCAAAACGCTCTAAAATACTGTGATGGTTATTTGTCTTATTTTTCCTACCGATATTCATTTTGTTTTTAAAATGATTGAAATTGTATTGTTTAACTTTTGACTACCAAATTTTGGATCAAACGAGCATGTGGTTTGAAAGGAAATAGGTCATTCTCCCCAGGAAAAGAAACTTAAAAAGCAGGCTTGATTCATTAACATCGTAAAGGTACATTGCCAGTGGCATAGTTATAAGGAAGCCCAAAGTTCGATTCCCAGTGATGTTTCTTTGTATTTTTAAGTATATTTTAATGTAAACAATATATAGAGAGGGGGTGGGGGGAGGAGGGGGTTCTGTTTGTTTTTTTTTTGTAAACAATTATATTCAACTCTTCTGCTGGATTGACATAGGCTTGTCAAATCTAAAGCTCATTAAAATAATGTCTTTCCTAGTATTCAAAGCATCAAGTAATTCATTTCATTGAAATTTCTAAAAAATGAGCTTGTGAAAGAATTTTAATTAATCATAAATAAATGAATTCACCATCAGTGGCAATTTACTGCTTTAGATGAAATAATGAAAAACATTTAAACAACAGAGAAATAAACATAATGATAATAGACTCAATTCATTCTCTGCAGAATGGAGGAAAAAAGTTGATTCTTATTTGCTTTAACAAACAAACCATTCATCATTATTGAAAAATATAAGAATAAAAAAATTACCAAATTTGTGATTCGCACAAAATTACTGCTGTGCACGTATTTCAGCTTTCCTTCTTGTGAACCAGATCCTGTTACCATTGCTTCTTGTTCGAATACTTTTTTAATTATTTGCAGAACATTGACATCAAGTGTTTTAACTTTCTCACTGACAATTTCAATCTTAAAAAAGAAAATTGGATACATGTATGTAATCAATAGTTCTCACAAAAATCAAAAGAAAATTAAATACATGTAATTGATATTTCTCACACAAATCAAAAGAAAATTAAATATGTGTAATTGATATTTCTCACACAAATCAAAAGAAAATTAAATACATGTAATTGATATTTCTCACACAAATCAAACGAAAATTGGATACGTGTAATTAAATTTCTCACACAAATCAAAAGAAGGTTTACATATGCCTTTTACTATCTTAGTCTTAAAAGCAAGTAAAGTAATAACCATTGACTCAAATATAACAAAAAATCTATGAGCGTTCTACTTCACATGTTGTGATGAAGAGCTCTAAGATATAAGTGTGGCAACAGAATAGTATTTGGTATGATTATGATCATTTTGATGTGGATCATAATGCAAAACAACCTTCAGGAAAGTCAAAATATAGATTACAATAATGGTTTTGGAAATTTTTTATCAAAACATTACAGAGCGCATGCTATAGTTCGTTTCATAATTGTCTGTCACAGAAAAAGCGCTGCATCTCTGAATTTGTCTTTTGGATTTCAGTGAAATGTTGGAAGTGGGCTGGGATTGTTAATAACGTTAATGTATATTTTTTCCTCTTAACGTTATATAAAATATGTCACGACTTTTCATGATTACAGTATTTCAATAATATGAAGTTTTACTGTAAAATATTACACATCACATTTCGGTTTTCTTCTCGTCGCCTTTAACAATTCCACAAGAAAAGTATGAAATAAAATCACCATGACATGAATTGCTACAGTGGACACAAACTATACACCCCCACACTCTTTTCCTCCCCAGTCTCCCTACGCACACACACACACCCATACACATACAGTACATACTTAGGTTTTTTAGAGAGTGGTAGTCATGAATAGGACTGATTACATCGGGTGATGCATTTTAAATCAAAATAAAAAGCAAGTCAATATGTACTATTCAGAAAGAGAAGTTGACATCGAGAAATGACACTGCGTGAGTGATATATAGATGTATATAACGATACAATTGTGTAAGAAATCTATTGAAAAGTTTACGTCTGTGACAGAGTGAGACAACACGCTAGTAAACTGAACACAAATCTGTTTTAATTTACAAGCCATCACATAAAAGATGAGAAGAGGCGGGGTACGGGAAAGAGAGGGAGATAGTCGTGTTGGGATGAAGAAGTGATTTTGTGTTCACTTTTTATTGGTTCTGTTTCGTGCTATGAGTAAAAATGTAAACAAATTGTTCTGTGAGGCCCCGCTGTAAAGACAATAAAATGTGAGAACTCATTTATAATTTGTCATCATATGGCATATAGAGACAAACTTTTAAACTGTTCAACTAAAAAATCTGAAAAAAATGTGTATAACATTATGAAAACCCTGAGTGTATCGTCATGGAAATTTGAATGAGATTGGACTGGCAGTTTAGGAGATGCAGCGCTTTTTCTGTGCCAGAGCATTATGAAACGCACTATAGAAGAATGCATTTTTATTGTAAATTAAACTCTCATTAGATTAAGTTGAAAATCAAAATTATTATTTATTCCTTTCAGTACATAGATGAGCAAAAGTTCACTCATCATTCTTAGACATAAATGATAAGACTGTTTATAAATGTCAATATTCTCACCAACTTATCGATGGCTATTGAGAAAGGATCATTCTTGCGTGTGACATCGTGAAAAATACATCTCATTACACTTGGTCTTAATATTAACGATGTAACCTGTAAGAAGGTAAGATAAAGAATCAGGTTACTCTTTTTAAACAATACCTTATTCTGCCAATAGATTTACTTCAATGTAATAGAATCATTGTAAAATAAAAGAGAGAAGAGTTCTGAAATAAAATGGCTTTTATCAGTAATTATTTAGGATATACTAAGCTAAAAGATAAGATGACTTGCCTGTTCAGAATCAGATGAGAATGAAATCATTTTAGAAAGTAAAGAAACTGCCTGTAATTGTCGCTGTGAAATATAATCTTGTTTCTTTTCTGTTCCAACACCAAACAGCTTTTCTGAAAATTCGAAATAATAAAAAGCTATGAATGTTGTATTGAATTGACTGCCTAGTAAACAGCCAAGGGTTCTTTTATATTCATAAATTGTACACATGGGACATCCGAGATTATAGTCCGTCTCCAATAGGACTTGGCTCTCTATATCCTAGCAACTTATGGATAGGGGGCAGAAGGAAAACCGAAAATTTGGATTCCAAATTCAAGCCTGCACAGGTTTGAACCAGGAACCTTTGGCTTGGCAGGTGAATGCCTTAACCACTAAGCTATCCACTCCTCCCAGCCATGAATGAGATTACATTTAATGTAATTAAGATAATATGGACTTTATTAAACCAAAGTTGGAAATATATTTTGGGCGCTGCCAGGTATGGATGGATTGAGATGATAATGAATTACATCATAATATGCATACCCAAGATCTTTACAAACACATATGAAGAATGCAAATTACAGAGCAAAATATGATAAATGCTATTCTTTTTTCAACATACTCATTCATAAACATGTGAGCAGAAATTTAAGTAACATGATATGCTAATACTAACTAATACAATATGCACACACACACGACATTCATATCAAAGGTACTGATTGAGAGAAGTGAAAATAAAAAAGCGACAAAAACATATTAGATTAGAAAGCATTCAGCTAAAGGGTATGTAGATAGTTTCAAAAGTGGGAAAGCCAACAGGAAGTCTCGGGAATAAATTCAATCAACCCAAAGACTACTGTAAGAAGTAAACTTGAAATGTTAAAAACCGTTCATGCACTGAGCTGAAAACAATGAAAAGAGATTTTCTTTCGGTTATTTAAACAAAATACCTCCTAAACTAGCCCAAACAGAGTTGACATCTCTCCCACTGTCTAAGATTGAAGGAATTATTTTTTCTGTTACAAAATCTGATCTGTCATTTGAATTCTGTGGAGATGATGAAAAATATTTTGAAAAAACAACATTTCAGATGTTAAAATCTCACAAAATTAATATTAATGAATATCCCTTTGAGTCATTGTAGTCTAGAGATAGCACCTTTGATAAGTTCCAACGAGTTGAGAGGGACATTGGAATGTAACAACCTACCAAGGTACCTTTGTACAACGCATGGAGCATATTTAATGGGAACATGTCATTAACTTATGTTTATCCAATCTAGCAGCCTTCTGAGTCCTTTGGCCGGTAACTATGGCAAAAAAGATACCTTTAAAACATGTCATTAAAGATGCTTTTTCCTTTTTTTTAAATCAACTTTGTGAATCTCTCTTTGAAAAATATAGCAAAAGGGAGATTATTGTGCTTCTTTGGCTCACTTTAATTCATTTTCTCTCGCACAGATTGATTGACAGGTCTAAAAAATATTAAATTGCATTTGGTGGATTCATATATGGATAGCTGCTGCTTAGTGTAATTTAACAAAATCAAGGTGTTTTCCTGCTAAATTAACCAAAATAAGCATTTTAAATATTTTTGATAAAAAAATGACCGCTCCCTAAAATCAAAACAAACCATTGCCATGGCTTTATTTCATGAGGTCATCTACAAACCAGAGGTTTTGTTTTGATTTCTGGCTGCTCTCTCCACATGAAAAGCTTTCAGCAATAGCAAATGAAAAATTTCAAATGTGATCTCTCAGTAAGGTAGCGATTACATTGTTCGAGAGAAAAGTGCTACATACTACATGCAACCAGTTGCTCCATCATATCTTTTAACTTAGCTCTTTGACATTAAATAATAGATTCCATAACATTAACACGAATTGGTGTGAGTGAAATTCATGAATAATAAGGCGAATTACAGATATTTCTTTCCACAAAAATCAGCCATCTGTTTTTCCACTATGATCGACGCCTTATAACTTGACAGTCCAAATCTGCCATTTTATCTGCGAAGAGCGTTGGTCTCATGTATTAGACCACATTGAAGCATAGTATGTAGAATCTAAACACAATGCAGGAAACATAATCTTAAACCAAATTAAACAATCGTTTCTGTTCAGGAAAACTATAGATCTAGCTTATACAACAACAATAATAATACAATTAATTAATGTAACATCATTCTTTCCCGCAATGCCGCGGGTATTCCACTAGATACTTGAAAATAAATAAACATAATTTCTTGAATATCACTCACCACTATAGCTTGAACAAGTTTTTCATCATTCTCCTCTGAGAATAAAGGGAATCCCCAATGTTTCTTGATGAATTTCTTGTTGACAATTTCCTTTATTGATTGAAATATGGACAGGGACAAAAGATAATTTATTTAACAAACTATGATTTAAAATCAGGCTTAAAGATAAAAAAATCATTTCACCAAAACTCATCCAATCACAATGCAGTGGAACCTTCTGAAAAGGGAAACCGTGGTTCCCCCCACTTAAT
Organism: Aegires albopunctatus; assembly: GCA_032466395.1. Lineage (NCBI taxonomy): Eukaryota > Metazoa > Mollusca > Gastropoda > Nudibranchia > Aegiretidae > Aegires > Aegires albopunctatus. The sequence goes on along the minus strand of JASKDV010223772.1, from coordinate 2,377 downwards.
TAATGATAATGAAAAGTCACTCTTAATCACAATTGTTCCAATTAGCCAGGGTCCCTATTATAGAGGGACAGATGTAGCTATAAAATAATCATTATAAATTTAAAAATTCCTGAAGAGATAGCTATGCACAAATACTTGTCAATAAATTCTCATAACTTACGGGAAACTTAGCCTTTACAGCAAGCAACAAAGATATCTTGTCTAGAGTGCATCCTTCCCATCCAAGAGTTAAGGGTTCTCTGATTTTTGGCCATATTTGTTCTCCAAATACTTCTATTGATACCTGGTACAGTCGAATGAATAATAGATAACTGTTATTTAATCTTAATTAAAACAAAAATACATTCATTTTATATCTATAAATTGAAATAACTGCTAATCATTGAGTAAATTAGATTCAATTTGTGTATATCTGTGAGATTGGAATCCGATAGCAACACATTTTACCTGTGATATTAAATTTTCCAGTGTCTTGCTGCATACAGGTTTTAAATAAGATCTTTTCCCAGCCACAGACAAGATTTCATTCAACATTGAATTCATCATTTCCCCATCGAGCTGAAATGAAAAAGATTATTGATTGGTGTAAATGACAACATTTTTGTTAAATTAATAAACCAATAAGGTCAGCCTTTGTTTTTCAATCAAATGATGTAATAAGACATGCATTCTAGGAAAAAGTCATTGTCCATTACTACTTTAATTCAAAAGATGCAAATCAAAAATACCTGTGAGACTCTTCCTGCTTGAATGAGGCATGAGAAAGCAAAAGCACGACCAAGATACAAACCAGCTTTCTCCTGTAACAAAACATAACATATTCAAAGGAAAAATGAAATTGTGAAACAATGTATTCAGAGCTATTCATTATCATTAACATTATCGTCTACAAATTTTCCATACATGGACAAATTGTGAAATTTAAACAAAGAAACAAATAACATTTTCAAAGAATGAAAATATCAAAAATTTCATTCAAAATACATCAGGAGAATATTCACATATATGATCTTACTGATTTAGAGAAAGAATGGCCATCAGCTTTCAGTTTATTTCTGATTGAGGAAAAAACTTCACTTGTTTTCACATTTCCTTGCTGCCTCAGGAGCTGAAGATAAATATTAACAAAAAAAGAAATGAGAGTGACATAACAATAAAATAAATTTTCTTAAAATTTTATATGTAACTCAAAGCTCTCCTCTGAACATGAATTGTTCGAAGTTCAAGGCAATTTCCAGCTTCTTCTTGAGCCAGCATAAATGCAATTAAGTAATGCAGTTAAATTGAGAAAGAATTATTTCTTATCATATATCATCTATCATACTCATTTCTTTTTCATGATTTACTTAAATCCCACTGTTTTTACAGATTGTGATCTGTTTACATAGATATTCACTTAGAGTGAAGATTGCAAAAATATGCCAAAACAAGTGTGCACAGTTCTCAATGTAGTGACTAATTGTTAATATCAATTCATTAAACCTTCACCCACCAACAAAAAAAAAAGGAACTTTTAGTATATGAAAGCTATGTAACAAATGGTACTTGTGATGCAATGCTACTGGCATGTTGATTGTTCATAAAACTAAAAATTACATAAAAATAAAAGAAAGATTGGTCATGAAGTCTACAAACCAAAGTCAAAGCTGTTGAATATCCAACTCGAGCAAATTTGCGCCCAGACCCAAGGCCACGTATGAGACGATTAAGGCAATAAGCAGTGATTTGTTCCTTTTCTGCATTCTTTAGAGATTAGAAGGAAATTTAAAAAGTTAAGGTGAAATTTTAATTGTGAAAATCATAGTCTGGATAGATAAAAATTATTTTTTTTAAATTGGCTTAAATCAGGCAAACAGAATATTTTTTCAAGCCTTTGATTTAATGGAAGTATCAATTGTGACCGAGTGAAGTAGGAGCTCTTCTGCAGAAGAAAGTAGCCTAGGCGTAAAAAACATCCCTTGTAACTTTAAATGTTCCATTCAGTTAGTTACAAATCAAAATAGAGAGAAGAGAATCTAAGAATCACAACCCAACCCACCCCTAGTGTCCTATGTTACAGGAGATATCCCCCCCTCCTCCCATGAAATGAATCATACTATACACACACACACACATACACCTGGCCAATAAGTCTAGAGCTTATGGAATGCAACCCCATTCCTTTTCTTTCCCAAAAAGGCCCTTGCCTTTTTTTTATTCTTCTCAGTGACATAATATGCGTCAGTGTAAAGGCCTAAAAATGTATGGGGAGATAACTCCTAACAACTCGGTAAATTGATGGATAAGGACACGTCTTGCTTTCGAAGTGACTGCGCAGAGCGCGATCTGGATCGCGCGAAGCACTATGGCCGGCCAGGGCGTCGTAGGGAGCGCGATC
>JASKDV010223661.1:0-18702 GCA_032466395.1 Aegires albopunctatus | reverse complement strand
ACAACAACAACAATAATAATAATAATAATAATAATAATAATAATAATAATAATAATAATAATAATAATAATAATACATTGTCATGTAATAACCTATTCGCTCCCGATATGCTGTTAGGCAATATCACAGTCGTTCTAAAGCAATATCTGCATGGATGTGAACGTAGACATGAGTAGAATACTAAGGATATGTAAGAGATCCGATTTATGGCTATGATTAAATTATACCAGAAGGTTGAAATTTCGCACGCATGAATTTACTTTGATCATTAAAAGTCCTTGACAGATCTGTGACTAGTTCAACTGTTAAAGATTAATAACTCAGCTAGATCTATAAAATCAACTCGGAATCAAAAGACTCGAAATCCTTCTGATCGAATTATAACAATGAGTAAAACATTTTAATGAGTCAATCGTTTTGATTCCTTCTGTAATTAACTTAATGCAGTGGAGAATATCTTTTTGTCCCTAATCATGAAGGAACAGGTGCAACATGGATAAGTTATGGTAACATGTCTTAGCTTTCTAATATGTTTTTATCCTAACCAGTAACCAAAGAGAGAATCCAGGCTTTTGAATACCCCCCCGTGAGTGCGAATTTTACTTAATATTACATGATGTGTAATTTATTTCAGATCTATATGTCGGTCTGTCTATTTGAATGTCCTATCACCTGGCCGTCCTATCAATCGCTTATCATTACCATAGCTTAATATTGCTACAATCTAGAATTGAGGTCGGTCTTCTTTGGTTACTCGATCAATATCATTACGTATAATGTATAAGATTAATAATATTGTACCTGTATTTATTGTGTTTGCTGGGTAATGTTTATAATTAGACGAAATTAATTGAGTTGTTATCATATGAAAAACAGTCAATAAGCTTAGGCCTAGCTAGACTTTAGTGTTTCTCTTTTTACGATGTCGTTTAGCCGTGGTGGTTTACAGTGTTTTTACATAAATTACACAATGTAGTATATTTTTGACAAGAAATCGTAATAATGGTCCCTTTGAGATTCATCTCCAATTTAACTAATATTGCAAAACACATTTTATTTCATCTTGCCTATATTGCACTTCGTTCCATCAAATCGAATGGCCTAGTGTTTTAAGTTTTTTTGGATAGACCTTTAAATCTAGATATCCAGATCTTTAACATTTTTTGCTGGTAAAATTAAATAATGAATTTCTAACACTCAAACCATCAAATTTGCAATCGTTAGATCTATTGTTTACTGAAAATGTTACTTGATAACTTCATTCTGGGACCATGATTTCTCAGTGTGCTAATATTTTGAGCAAACCTTTTGCTGGAAAGATTATTTAATAAGTATAGTATGTGACAGAATACCATGACTAGATCTATATAAAAAGTCTGGTTGGGAAGAGCAGTTGGGGTGAGGGTGCATGGTTAAGAGTTTCAGTAGCCCAAAGCCTATAATAATACGCCACAAAAAAAAATAAAAATGAATAAATTAAAATGGATATCAAAACTTTAATATCATGCAATGTGCTAATGAATTTGTTAAAAATTAAATGAATGAATAAATAAATAAATCAATAAATAAAACTAATAATTAAATAAATTTAAATTTTAAAAAAACAACACATTCCTAAAACGCCCTCTCTTCACTAGCTTCCCTCATCACGCCCCTGTACAAGACAGGGAAAAATTCGAATGCTGCTCCAAAAAGAAGCAGACAAGCAAACAAACCAACAAGCAAGCAAACAAACAAACAAACCCGCTCTAGGTCACAGTGCCATGTTTGAAATCACAAAGGATTCATGGACCTGTCTGATAAGGAAGTTTTACGTGACCTCGCATACTGAGTGAGATAGGAACAGTAAAAGGGACACAACTCTTGTATTTAATTGTAAACTACAGAGTTATTCTCCGTAGGTAATGAATTGTGGTGTGACAGGACCACAGAATAGAACGTACAATTCAGGACATTCCGCAGCTGTGTAAATCATTATCAGATTGAACGATATATTTTGACGAGAAAATGATATATTTAATTACAAAGCACGTCCTTTTACAAGAAGAGCGAGAAGAATCCTTCTATAAGAAAAAAAAAACCCCCAAAAAAACGAGTGACAGAGTTTTATCAGAATCAGAGAGAAAAATAGTTCAAGCGCGGATGAAATACTTTTATGAGAATAATGTTAACCAATAAGACGTCGTTATAATCAAGCTAAATTATTATAACAACATTCTTTTTTTAAAGCATTGGAGCTAGATTATTCTGGTTGAGACCAGTCAGCACGTATTGAACCGACCGCTATTTGAACGTAGACATGACATCAATGACATCATATTTAATAACAAAATAAGGTCCAGAATTGTGCTCACGCCTACAGGATTAACTACAACACCGATCTTCTTCAAATTCTGCATGGAAGTACCTCTAATTTTCTTCTACTTCACGGAATTTTTATAATTCATAATTAGTTACCGTTAATTAATAAAAAAACAAAAGACACAAACTTCGCGGTTCACTTCTTGGGAAGAGGAATGGTCGGATCCATCTTTTTAAAACACGCGCCGGAAATCTATTATGTATCTAGATCTAGAGCACTATATAAGAATATGAAGATACATCTACATCTAGATTATAGACATTTCTAGATCTAGATCTAGATATATCTAGAGTCATCGGCCCCCATTCGAACCAATAAGAATCAAACTCATTGGAACTCCTTCTTTATTTGACCAAGAGATTCCCCTTATAGATTTATAAAGGTGAAGGTCTTTTATTTGACCTCATTCCCTTTGTGGTACTTCTAAACCTTTCAATACAGAAGAGTTACCATATCTTAAAGTGTTTCCAGTTTGCCAGGTTCAAAAGAATTCATTCGTATTTTTTATGTGTACTTAATTATGAAGTTCCTCTTCAATTGAGTTCGGCCCCCATCTGAACCAGTCCCCAACCGAACCATGTGCTGTCTACATTCGAACCAGACCTAATTGTAATATAAATGGCAACATTGTATTTTTTCCTCCTTTCCGGGCATCGCCGGGAATCCCAGCTAGTCGTAAATGAAAATGTTCCAAGGCGATCTCTCAGTAAGGTCGCGATTACATGACAGAATGATTAGATCAGGGGAAAAGTATTACATACTTCATGCAACCAGTTACTTCATCATGACTTAACTTAGTTCTTTGACATAATTTAGTAGAATCGATAATAGCAACACGAGCTGGTGTGAGCGAAATTCATGCATAACAAGGCAAACTTTACAGTTGTTTTTTCCCCCCAGAAAAATCGTCTTTATTTGCCACTATGATCGAGGCTTTATTAATTGACAGACCAAATCTGCTAGTTTTATCTGCTAGTGTATGGTGGCCAGAGAGTAGATTGCATTATAATATCTATGTTAAAATATTTCCTTTAAAAACTGTTTAATATAATATCAGATACAATGCATTGCCGTTTTCAGATTTGAGCAATATAGTTTTCAAACATGATTGCGTACAATTTCAAAACTTTATAAGCCTACATTACTATTATGTGTTGCATTAGCAGTTTCGATATAAGGTCTAGTGAAACCATTCATTTTCACCTTTGTGAGTATGTGTGTGTGTGTGTGTGTGTGTGTGTGTGTAAGTATAAGTGTGTGCGTATATGCTTGTGTTGTGTACCTTTGTCAATAGTCAAGAGTGAGTAATCTAGAATAGTGGTCATATACACTAAGCCATGCCAAAGTATATATATTATGTTGTACGTGTACTGCAAAAGTAGCCTATCATATGGTTTTTATGTTTGTATTTTTTTAATGAAAAATTAGAATAATTCAAGACTCTACCTGGTCCTCCTGATAATGATAAAGCTCTAATTTTAAAACTCTTGATATGATAACTTTGCATTAAGCTTAAAGTGTGATGTTTTACATCATTAAGATCAAATTTGACTTCAAACTACATTTCTACTGATGCAAAATTATATCGTTATTGTTATTACTTGGAACATTAAAGACGGTAGAAATATCTTGAATCTGAAGGGCCTAATAATATCAAACGTTGTCATAAATTCCGACATTAATTGAATACGGTAATCAGAGCAATGACGACAGTCACGTTATTTTAATAAATGTTTTATGATATGGTTCCTATTTATGGGATCTTTATTTCTTGACACAATTCATCTTCATGCTGCTGATTTCATTTCATAATGTCTCGTTCTCAAAAGATAAAGCAATTCAAATAAGGCATTGTACTATTTGTACAGTGTGCGTGGTTTGAGTATCATCCAATCTAGAAAGTTTTTATAAAATGTGCTATTGTCACAAGTCTTCCAAATCATGGTCCGTCAAATAAAGAATAGCTATCAATCTTCACGGCTGATTGGATATGCCGATCAGGGAATTATACAAAACACTAAAACATACCATCTTCTGTAACAAAGAAAAGCTGTCAAGTCTTTACGGATGATTGGATGTGCTGATAAGGGAATTATACAAAACAATAAAACAAAGCATCTTCTCTGTCAATTGTTGGGATAGTGGTCATTCAAGCCTACATCCCTGCGGGAAATAAAAAAGTAATTTAGCAATTGATATAACGGTATGTTGTAATAAACTAAAGACAAGCATTACAAATGAATCCATTCTTATCTGACCATGAGAAAGAAGGTTTGTTAATGATTGTTTTCATCTTCAAGTGTGTCGTTGCATATTATCTGGAGAAAAGACAGAAAGAAAGTAAAAGAAGCAGAAACAAAGAAAAAGAGATAGCAATAAAAAACAAACAAGCAAACGATAAATAAATAAATACATAGATACATGTAATTAAATACATTTCACAGGAAACATCAATACTACCACAGGAAGACCTCTGACAACCATGCTATCAACATTGAACAAGGACCTGAAAAGAAATAAAAGTAACATCAACTCAAAACAGATGCATATCTTGAGAAATTACGAAACATATCCCAGGATAGAAAAGAATGTCTCGTCTTTACCATAGAAATTAGGATAATAGCTGAAGCTGCGATGTCTGAGAACTTAGCAAGCGTATAGCACTAAGTCAAGTAAAGTTACTTTCCCTGTCGTATAATTCTTCAGAACTCATACTTCTGTTAATTCGAAAATCACCATCTCATTACAATGGAATCCTCAGACGAGTTTCTCCCTGTCTAAACACATGGCAATATAATTTGTAATGTCTTCGTTTCCATCTCCCCTGGTCATTATCTTCCTCTCAACTCCATGGCGCGATAGATCGCTTGCTTAGTTAGTTTGTCTCCGAAGATCGCTTTTCTTTTATGACTTGAGAATGGTTTTTGCTACAAATTTCAATGTGTTTCAACCAACTTGATTATATTCTTTAACTGCGAAACTCAAAACATCATATTTTATTTTGAAATGATCTGACATTGATCCAAACCTCTTCGCCTTTATGTTTATCTTAACATATCAATGCTTTTTCAAAGATAACCATCCTGTATGCTGTTGTATTGCATGGCTACATACTATTTACTTAATCATAACAGTAAGTCGTAAGATTTAGATCTACTGCTAATCCCTTTTACACATTTCCCCTATTCCTTTTATTATCTGCTCGTCTATCGCATTCTTGTGGCTGCACATGCCTTTTATCGTTAATACCCTTTATTATACCAGCCTGGAATGGCTTAATGCATTTGGGGCCATTATCGCAGGAGAAAGCCGTTTAAATGTCGTTGAGATGAAGATATCGATGAACGCATTACGCTCAGAGTTCCAGAAAGATGGCTCCTCTTTGAAGACTGATAACATTTCCTTTCCAACTAGTTACTGGTGGACATGAAATTCAATACCATAGCGTTGCACCTTTTGGACCACGATAAGTGTGGAATCGGCGGAGTATTTACCAGCGACCAATCGGTAAATCTATTCATGGAATCGGGGCTTAAGCTCTCCCAAGTAAACCCTATTTGCTGTCTTATAAATGATCACGTGCTTTTTCTATTTAATGCCATTTAGCTCCATCAAACGGATACATCCTGTTTATTTGGCCCTCACGGTATCCACTAGGATTACTTTACTGTGTGTACATGCTAGCACCTGCCGACGAATCAGCAACGAGGGATTATATAATAATATTAGAAACCTTGCGGAAGAGTCTTTAATTCTCCTAACACAATACCTCACTTAGTCCATTAAGAATTACAAATACTATTGTGTCCAGTCTCATTTTTGACGCTTGCAAAACTCTCGATTTGTCCATATTGACCAAGCTGATCAATGGTGGATAGCATGCTACTCTACGTTGAGACTTATGGTACAACTGTTTGTTCTGCGACCGGACTTGTTGGTCTAAGATTGTTCCTTCACGGCTTGAAATCCCTGCATAAAAGTAAAGATACACTTTGTCAAATGGTTACGGCCATCCGAGTCCGGTCAAACGTCCCCACATTTCCTTGCAAGGTATCAGAGAAATTTACATGCCTGAAATCCGCTGCGAGACATAGGATTTGACACGCCCAATGGTCAAGGATTTAGTACTTTTAGAAATGGTCAAATATTAGCTCAGACCCAGTTTTCATACTTTCCTTTGGATCGCATTCGCTTCCAAGAGCAGCGGCTAATCCGAGAAGCTAATGATGACTATTTGAAAGCGAGAAAACAGCTCTGGTTTCCCTGATTCGTCCGAGGTGGGAGTTCTGCAAATATCAACCGGTTCGAACAAGAAGATTGTCCCGTTCAAAAGTTCCTAGAACCTTTTCTTGACATGTGGGTTAATCTGTTATCTCCACTAAAACGGAAGTGTAAGCGGAGTGGAAGTATGTCATCGCAAACAGACTGATCCTGTGAAAGGTTACAATTTAGTATTCGAAGAATATTTAATTGGGTAGCCTCTCTACCCTTTTCACCCAGGCTTTTCTCCTTATATTATTTGAAGTCAAATCATTCAGATCTAAGCCATACATAAGTAATAGAAGCTTTCGTCTCGAGAATTTGTCCGACAATAACGCTTGCTGCACTCTATGATTGCTCATTCAAAGAATACTAGATGAAATCTCTTTTAATGAAGTGACCCGAGGTTTCCTGTAGAGGTGTCTTAATTCCATTGGAGTGCTGGTCCACTTATAAGCGCACCCTTACTTGGTGTTAATTTATACAATGGAGGATATTAAGGGACTTGGAATTATATTGAATGCAAGAAATTTGAGATAAGAACTGTCCGCTAAGTGTGTTGCTAGGGGTAAAAACTGCTTTCCTTTAATGGAAACTGGATAATGATTAAGGGGTGTCTACCATCAAGATTGAGTTCAAATAAATTTCTTTTCTCATCTAGGGTATTAAGACGTCTTATTTCTTCCTTGCCGTTTACATAATTTATTTTGTAAAAATAAAAACAACAAAAGCCAAAGTTGAATAAGTCTGGCCATGACGACGTGTCATTGGGATAGTAATGTCGGTCTATCTCAATAAATAATGCTGTCGTCAAAAAGAGAGATGAATTTGTCAGAGGGAGAAAGAAGTACAGATTACAATTATTCAAGTAGTATCTAAAGAGACTAAGTCTTATTAGCGTAAGGGCACCATTTTTCAATAATAATGTTAGGATGTTGGCATGAAGGAATGGATATTACCTCACAAGAAGCGAAGTCACATCTTCTGATGACCGGGAACTAATTTGTGTCCTCCCTTTAATGTCTAGCTCACGCATGGCTCCATGGATAATGTTTGCGCTGGTGAGCTGCCACGCCACGGGCAAAGGCCGTGACGTCGGCTAAACTATTATGTAAGGAAATTCACATGTGGATCGTGACGACCTAAGATTGCATGGATTTTGAGACGTTGGAGAATGCAGATCGTATTAAGAAGGCAACAAATTCGAATGAGGAATAGAAATTGGGTGGGAGGGCAAGGAGCACAAGAAGACGCATAAGAAAAATGCGGTCGGTTACACAATTCAAATAGGAGACGGATGCCACCGAATTTTTAAGTCCACTAGCCGAAAGACCCAATCCAAGATGGGAAGCAAAATTATGTATTTATGTACTTAAAATGGAAAAAAAGAAAAGAAAAAAAAAAGATATACCCATCATAGATCTAAACTTTTATTATACCGGTACTTAGATGGCTCCAAAGCAGAAGATACAGATATTTTGGCTACCATAGTGTTGTTTAGATCTAGATCTCCTTTTTTTCTCTCAATCTTAATTGATGATACATGTTTAATGATAAGAAATCTAAGATATAATAACTAATAGCGCTAGAGCAAGCTTGATAATATTGAGATGACTTAAAGTAAAGTCACCTTTTGAATAGTGGCGGCTTTGTTGCAAAAAGATAGTCAGAAGTAGTTGATCCAAACACGTGTTGACTGTTTCTTTTGTGTTGAAATAACATGAAATTAATAACAAAATCTAAACTCGTTGTAATTGTTTAACCCAGTGCGCCTGACGCAATCTTTGACTTGTAAGAGAAATGTCCGTATTTTTGTTTTTTGAGATTTGGATGAGCAATAATATTCCTGTTCATTTCTGATCGACCAATCAATTTTGTTATATTTTCTGTCGTGGGACTTCCTCATTTATATCATAGAAAGATTGACAGGACCATGTCATTGTGAAAGAAAAAAAACCATCTGAATTTTAGACCAGATAGGTCGGGGTCCGGTGGCAACAACCACATTGTGTCCCATTATTTTACAGGGAGGGTGTGGAATGTTGGTTTCTCGGACTAATATGAAATTAACAGCATAGGCAATAACAATTATTGTTGGACTTGGAATATTATACAGACATCATAATAATTTGTATGCTTATGGCAAAACTCATGCACTTGATGGAAACTACTGGGGCGTGGTGATATACGGTAGTATTATGTCGAGTCACATGGACTGGGAGGACCCAAGATATGATACTTTGGAAAAGAAGATGCTCACGAAAACAGTTTTTTTTATTATGAGGAAACATGTTACAAACTGCTTGATAATTACGACATCAATCTCATGCCGAATTATGGCTATCTATACGGCTTTCAGCGAAACCATACAATTATGACAATATTTAAGTTTATGTCCCAACATCCGTTCATGAAGACGAAGAAATCGAAACGAACTGGATTCAACTTTTGTTAAAATCTCTCAGAAAAACGTTATCAATATACAAGTTTACTGGAATGCCAGGACTAGGCAGAAACAGTTGGGAGATTTGGACAAAAGAAACCAAATGATAGAACTTTTGCAAAAATCACCGATGAACCTGGCTAGACCATTGCACCCCACAAGGCCTTTCGCACGACGACCTGACACCATCCTGTCAGCAATTACATTAGTCAGATTGATTACATCCTAGCTCAAAAACGATATAAATCAACATCAATAATCCAGCCAATAACTTCAAAGAATTTTTTAGTTCAACTGCAGAGGAACAAAAAAAAAAAAGTAATAAAAAAAAATGGCGAAGGAATCGCAACCGTGGATGACAAAAGCATTTCTGGGTAAGTGCAATGTTCAGTGTGAACTACACAGGTTCACCAATACGAAAATCTTGAAAATAACCGTCAAATTAACAGAGCCGTAATTAAAAAAGGAGAAAAAATGCGAGAAACTTACGATAATTGGGTCGTAGAACAGCGTGAGGAAATCGATGCTGGACCAGCAACTCTTAAATATCAAACAAAGACAATCTGTTCACGATTGTAACATAAAAAAGCATTATGAAATGAAAACAAGAATTTAATACTCCAATGTTATTTCGGCAATATAAACTGGCTGTTGTAATTTTATGATGGACTTTTAGTATAGTAGACGTATCGTCAGCTTCAGGTAACAGTTTAAGTATCAAGTACTTAAGGAATGCTACTGAGATGGGCTGAGGTTCATGAATTGACTATGGAAATGCATTTACATTGATAACATCAATGAGCAAAGGGACTTCAAAGAGCCGTAAAATTACCTATGAATAGCTTAATCCACACCAGTGCTTGGTTCTATTAAGCCCCAACGTTCACTGGGACTGTAACAATTATAGGAAATAAAAGGCGTTTGAGGTTTCGTCTAGATCTACCTAGTACAAAATACTGTATCTCCAAGAATCTACACCCGATTTATATGGTATCATTTAAAATACATATCCTCCTACTGCTACTGCGATCGGTGCCCTCAACGCCTCCATAGACAATCGTTGTGTATTCGAGCTTATACAAAAGGGTTTGTTTTAGGGGAGAACTGGAAGAAGAAAAATTACCGACCATGAAAAGATTAGCTGATATCAGATTTTGAATCGAAGAGCGGGTCACCATCGTAAATGAACAACCACGCCGAGTAGGGCATTAAGGTGAATGTTATCTATCTAAAAACGTCAGATTAAAAAGATCGTTATAACAAGATAATGTCCTTACTCAGTACGCTGCTCTTTCTTCACACAAAAGTTGACGTGGTACACACCTTAGTTTTTTTCCTTTGTACCAAATGGCCTTGCTGGGTCATGGATGGTGAAATTACATTTTTATGATAATTCAGTGGCTATGACATACCCGAACTTGGATTTCGAATTTAGATATTAGGATGAAAATAAGTCTTCTGCGAAAATAGGTATATCGGTTATCATAAGTGATATTATAATATATTAGTCTCATTTTCTGACATTCAGCTACCGTCAATGGAATATGAATAATGGGTGTATGTCTGAAGAAAATGCATTTTATTCATGGGGCCCCGGTTAAGTTACGCGTTAAGATCGCGTCGTAGAATAATTGGATAGATCATAATCATAAATTATTTTAAAAAGATCTCGTAGCTAACAATATTCCATGTATTATAAAACTGTTCAATAAACAATACACATTTAGTAATGGAATAAGAGAACAAAGATATTGTATAAGCAGTAAGATATATATCTCATTTCATATTGGATCACCTCTGTACCCATAAGATAAGTGTATTGTGTTCCATTGATTCTTTGTTTGTTTGTTTGTTTGTCTTGATAAAGATTTTTCAATCGAAACGTCGACTGTGTTTTGTTTAGTCTGTATCTGGTTGAGTTGCTTATACAATATCTTTGTTCTCTTATTCTATATATACTCAACTGTGGCCTCACATTTAATTACATTTAGTAATGGTACTTGTCTATATTATAATAATATTAGGATAACATTAGTGGTGATCAAAATGTATAATTTACAATGGAAATGATCAGCATGACACTAACAACATCTCAAATTGCTGGACTAGCTAGATTTTATATGAGGTTACGATAAAATCCATGTAAGTCTGCATATTGGTAGGGGGCCGGGGATTGGGGGTAGGTTATGGTTGCCGCCTCATCACAGCATGGAACAAGGACCAAGCCTTTAAGGAAATGCATTCTACACATTCCATTCTTCACTCTATAGTGCGAATTCAATCGCCTTTTCCTTACCTTATATGGGTAGGAATTTTTGTTCTCAAACCCACAAATTATATAAGTATGAATGGGACTTTTCCAATCCTGTTACATTCGGAACATAATAAATCATGCTAGATGATGTCTCATCCTAAATAATGGCGAGGATGAAAATTAAATGGATGCTTTACTTAAAAAGTAATTAAACAAATTTTAACCAAATTCTTTCATCCGCTCTGTTCCACTCCAGAACTCGACCTGGCAATGTAAAGAGAAAGTATATTTTACCTTCCAATACATTATCAACAGTGGTATTCTCATCGTATAATTTCTTATAACTTCACTCAATATAGCTGTCATTCCGTGTCCATGTTGGGTGCTCTATCAACACTTATTCACTTGGGGGCTTGTTCTTATCAAAGGTATAGAAGAGGACCTTAATTGGTACATATTCATGTCTTTGCGGTTATTTTTATCTATTTTTTAATGGATTTTTTTACTTTTAATCTTTGAAAATCATCCTGTTTACAATGTCCTCCGGCGCTGTAAAGGTCAATATTTCGAATGAAACTGCACCGCGACTGACTAGGATGACGATTGGGTTATCTCTAAAAGTACAAGAAAAGGATTCCACATGGGTTCAGTGAGATAAATATTATTTATTTAATTTTATTTTGAGTGAGGACTCTGACAAAGTTAGTTGTTGGTGTTTTTTGTCGTTAATGGTCTTGCCGTTGTTGTTCTCGATGTTTAGTTTGTTTCGGCTTTTTTTCCCCCTAACGCTGTGCGCCTTCATTTACCTTTAATATAATTTAATTTATCAAAAACAGAGGCAGTTGGTAATAATGATTATAGTTATAGGAACATTAATTTTGGCTATTATAGTCAATCTTATCACATAAACCTTGGAATATCACCAGTATCTAGAATCGTTAGGTTGCATTACTCTTTTACATAATATCCCATTCGTAATATGGATACTTGGTTTATAATGCAATTGCTGAATAACCTACCTAGAGGTATGAGAACAAAGACACAGCCAATAACAGCAACACCGTCTCGAAATACGAGGAGAATGACATACAGACTGAACGTCTTGAAAACGAATACAAAAGTGAAAAATCATTCAAAATTCTATTTTAATCCACTTTATTGTGTCAGGTCCAATGTTAACAAAATATAAAAGGAAATTAAAATGTTAGGCAAATGGAAATCTCGTCAATCATCAAAACAAAACTACATTACCTCCTATGATATAAACAGTGTCACAGATTTAATCTTGATACTATGTAAATAATAGTCTGAAGTCTATGGAAAATCAGGTTAAGTTATGACACCTCAATGGCAATACAATGCTACTGATTAACTATTTCATAAAGCTTTTCGTTGAGATTTGAACCAGATCATAATCATTGACCGCCAAACAATAAATTATGGGCACTGGTTTACTTCATTTTCTCAGCTCCTTTGAAAGGGTCATTTCCGAAATCGTTTGACTTTCCCAATCATTTACTTTTAATCAAACAGGCATAATATGCCAATTTTCAAAGACATGGAATAAAAATGCTCTTCCATTCTAAACTATGGTGCCCCAGTACTCCGCGTGAAAATATAACATTTTGCCGTATCAATCTCAGCATGACCAACGAATGATTAATTTAAGAGGTTGTTTTGAACTTCTCTTGTCCCATTGACATATTTTGGTGGAGCAATTTTAAAAATCTAATGTTGCGCAGCATATCTTATTTAAACATAAAAATGGCATGGAATGGGATGGGAATCAGAAGCTTCTGTATATAAATTTAATTTAAAGATAATTTAAGATTTATTTATTTTTGTGCCCAAGAAATTTTTTTTTGAGATGTCGTAAAATGAATGCTGCACAGTGATTGAAGTTATTATTTTTGTTTCTATCTCTTAATTGTTTTACTTAATTTATTTTTCTTGGGAAGATTGATGATATTTCGTTTAAATGATATTGGCCTACACTATACCATGGTTTAGATTCTATTCCAAATATCGCGAAATTTGGAGATAGAATCTTTCAACCATGACCCAACAACAAGATAGATTTCGGTTGCTCGTCTGGCGTCGAGAAAATCAGTCGCCGCATGCATAGTACAGGTATCTCTCACGTCCCTCCCGCTGGCGATCAAAAACATTTCTTTTTAAAAATATTCTATAATAGCTTTAAAAGATTTAACGTTTTAAACATAGACGTCAACGAGCCAGGCTCCTAATGCTTCTAATTCCCCATTCTTGTCCAGCAGATAAAAATCCAGTACTGGCGGCATTTGATATTCCCTTTAAACTGCGAAGTAATTTGATATAGCATACTACAGTGGTCCCTCATTGTCGGCTGTCTAATCGGATTTTGGAATCTCATATAACCTCAATGTTAACCACTAAGCTACGCACGCACTCCTTAACATTTCAATAGTTTAAAAAAATATATAACAACTCCACGAAACACCCACCAGAACAATAAATGAAAATAGAGCTATTTTTTCCCCACGGTACTGTCTCGGGTATAGCTTTCCATTAAAATCCTATCGATAAAGCAATGAATCGACGACATCTTGGTCTTTCGGGAGATTTGATAAAGATCTTCGAAGATTGTAGTACATCGTGATGAAACACAGGTGAAGATTTATTGCTTACGTTCTATGTCAACCTTTACTTTGAGCCTCTGTATTAATGTCATCTTAGCTTTCGTAGGTTGCAGATTTTTACCTACGTTTGCACGACAGAATTGAGTGTATTTCTATCTCTAATGGTTACATAGATTAATGTGAGTAAGATCAAGCTTCTCTCTATAATTTAAAGACGGGGATGTCATGAGGTTGCCGTCAAAGTAGAACAGATATATTATATTACTAAGGATATTTCAGTAATATTTCCGCGGTAGAATTAACCTTGAGCGACAATGGTCAAGCAAAAGAGATCAGTATTTACTGAAAACTATTTCAATGGTGACTCTTTCCGCGCCTTCCTTAACCTGGCATCACGCATGCATTTGAACAGAATATGGATTAATCTTTATTATAATAAGGTCCATGAATTGTCGTCAACAGCTTGGATGGAATAGAAATAGATTGCTTACCTCTATATTGATGATCACCAACGTTGAACTTGTGTGGAGAATTTATGGAACAAACTATTGCGTTGAAAGGGCAACATAATGTTAGATGAAGGGACATAATAATATAAAGTGCCTTTAAATTCAAAGACATTAGTTACTGTTAATTCATAGAATAAAATATAACATTTCGAGTGAACCAAAAAATAATAAAAAAATCAAACAAACACAAAAAACAAAACAAACACAAAAAACAAAACAAACACAAAAAACAAAACAAACACAAAAAACAAAACAAAACATTCCCCCCCCCTCCCCTCCCTACATCCATTCTACTACAATGACACACCAGATTCAGATCTATTTTCATGACGTGATTGATAAATCCTAGATCTAGATCTAGATCTACAACTCGGAGTTCTAATATAGATCTAGAATCTAGATTTTGTTTTGCGATTGTGTGGAGCTCATCAGATAAAGCTGCCATTGTTAAATCTATCCATTGTCATTGTTACGTTTAATCCCAATTGTACAGACATATCTCTTGTGAGACCAGTATTGGAAACCACCTGGGACCCCAACACTAAAATGTATACAAAATAGATAGAAAAGGTCCAAAAGAGGGCGGCGAGGTTTGTCACTAACTTTACTGTGCATGAAGAAAAAAATGTTTGTGTCACGAATGCCCCAAAACAGTTGCCATGGGAACCGCCTGACAACCAGGAAAATAGTGTTATCCCTTGTGCTTCATATGAAGTCCCTTATTTAAACGACAATCAATCGTTTTAGAAAAAAATACGAAGGCGTCGATTCGATCTAGTTTGATAGTAGATTTAGAAGATTTGTCGTGTATTGAAAGATTACGATTTCTCAAATTACCCTCATTGAAATAATATAGGAGAATTAGAGGAGACCTCATTCAGGTCTATAAGCTCATCTACGGTATAACATTGGTTACAAAACCTTTTTTCCGCTATTCACATGTTAATTTTACTAGAGTAAACAAATACAAAATATTTGTTTTGAGCATGTCTACTTCTATCATCATCATCATCATCATCATCATCATCATCATCATCATCATCATCATCATCATCATCATCATCATCATCATCATTGTGGAATATAACTCAGTGGTAGACGAGAGGTATTACAAACAGTTCAAGACAGTGATAGAAATGACAATTGTAACGCAGTTCATAGATTTTATTAATTCCATCTTGATCCTTTCTGAGTAGGACAGCCCCACAGTGTAATAAATTCAAATTCTTGTATAACGGAGATATTATGTATAATATAAATTATTATAAAGGCATAGGTAATATAACAATGTTTCTGGATCCTGACATACTTGCTATTATTGCAAGGAAGTAGATTATAATTGACGGATCATGTATCGTACCTTTTATTGAAGGAATGTCCTTATAAACACGATTTTAATAATATAACATGAGTCGTCGTCTTTCTGGAGCTTCAAGAACAGGACTATAAATTTAGAGTCCTTCCTAATACAACATTTTTGATTCGCGAGGTAGAAGTTAATTCTGAACCTACAAGTAGTTATTATTAGAACGACTATATAAAAAGGCTAACAGATCCTTATTCTTGCAAGCTTACGAACTAACTGACGAATCTAACTCGGAGAGATACGATCTGCACAACGGTGAATCTTACTCAGAAGTGTTTATTTTAAGAATCATGGGAAAAACAATTCTGCTTTTAAAGGCACAAACACACTAGAACCCAAACTTTCCGCGACATATAATTTGAACGTTAGATAACTATCGAGTATCACAACAATCATCATCAAAATCACCACCTCATCATCATCATCATTATCAACATCATCGTCATCATCATCATCAACTGCTTATCCTTTTGACAATGTTGACTGCTTCCTGAAAAACATCCCTGTCCTGTTCCATTCTACATGCCTCTGAGACTGATTTTGACAATAATATTTCCTTTACGTCACTTTCCGGCTGTCGTTATGGTCGTCATCTTCTTCTCTTTCCTTCGATGGTAACCTCGTGATTATTTTATTCAAATTTTCATGACTTTTAACATAGCCAAAAAAAATTAACTTTTATTTTGTCTTTTGAACAGTCTTTCGAACCAGCTCTCCTCAACGTTTAGTTCTTCTCTTCTTCTTTAAGACATGATTATTTTGTCTCTAGAACTGTCAAAATTTGGAACGAATTGCAATTTATGGCACACAATTCATGTATTTATAATTACAAAAGATAAGAAACTTAATAGCATGATGTATCTGTACAAGTCGAATAAATGGATACAGCTATATTTAATTACTAATGTTTTTTCTATCGCTTCGGTTTGTGATTGTTATAGATCTAGTATTCGATTCTATGTACAAAGGGACATTCAAAAGTAAAATGACCTATTAGCCTCTATAGTATGCTGACTGATATGATAAAGGCTTGAAATGTTATAATCTAATTTACACAATATTAGCATTAACTTCAGTAGAAATTGGATATCAATAATTAGTATTCTTTGTTGATTAACCTATTATACACCGACCATGCGACATTGCGTTTTTCTTTTAAGTTGTTTTGTATTTATGAATGAATTTAGGCTCCTATAAAGATCAACTAACAAGTGAGAAATGCAAATATTTTTATTTGCATAATTATTATTTACTGTAAGAAAATACATAGGCTATATCTATCGGGTCAATGAGATATATTGATATGCGATCATGAGTTTAGAATTCTATCAAGTTTTATCTCTCTATTCATCTTCTTATCCATATCATATTCTGACATTTAAGCTATTCTACAGAGCGATGTATTTGCCAAAAACTCGACAGCTGGTTGCTCCCGAAGGACAGTTATATAAAATTGACGAATTTCCGGAATTCAAGCGTTGCGACGCGGCTTTTTTAACACTACATAATTTGCCTTGGAAATACTGCATAAGCCAGATATTCATAAATGTTTAGATATTATCAATGCATTGTTCTCTCCCCTCCTCTTATTTTGGCGATATTGCTGTTTTATTGTAACCCAATACGTAACGTGACCTTAATATTCGTTACCCAGTCAACATTATGATAATATGACTCAATACTAAAGCACACTCTGATGGTCTTCAGAAAGTATTTCTATTTTATTCCCTTTAGATTTAAATTTAGCTTCAGAATGGTTGGTGATGACTTACGATATGATAAGACATAACGACAGAATAATAGTACGATTAGGCACGCCTTCGTGTTTTATTTTCATAGATTAATATTAACTCATTCAGTGCTATAGACGAGTTTGCTCGCTAAGCCCTGCCAATTTACTACTGACGAGTATTCTCGCATTTGAATTTGACTTTGCTCTATCCAAAATATACATTTTCATCCAATCCAACAAAGTTAAAGTTAGCAAAAGACATCCTGGTAGGCTTGTTCTTTCTTTCTCTTGTCATTGATACCAGGAATTTTCATGTTATTTTAATGATTTTTTTCCAAATATAGCCAACTTCTCCTCATCATAGGAACATTGCTGCTCAGCATATTGGGGGAGTTCACTGAGATAGTCTCAGCACTGAATGAGTTAATTACATGTAATACTATCACTTTTGATTAAGGTTACGCAACGTGATTCCAGTTAGGATCGAATGGTTCCAATAATGCTTGGAAGATTACATCATAATTATTATAACGTCTTACACCTCGGACCAAGATAACTTTGTTCGCACAAAGCTCTTCTGTCATCATACGTAGGATCCTAGAATGTTACACAGGAGTCCCCTTTTCACTCCCAACAACTCTGCCAGAAGACGGGATTGGTGATCAACTTTTTTATTTTTTAGTTCATCAAAATAATTCAAGATTTGTTTCATGTGCACACAGAGAACTTTTTATTTAATCAACCATGATACTCAGAATCAGAATCTTCATTTATCTCGTTTTGACAAGAAATGTTTCAAGATCATGTTAAAGAAACAAACAAAATAAACACAAACAACAACAACAACAACAACAACAACAACGAAACAAAAACAGCAACAACTCAGACTTGCATCTCGGTTGGGCGCGATGTTGAGTTCTTGGGAAAGACTCTTTACATGCATTTCTTCAACGTATCCAGGTGTAATAATATGGATATCTGGCTAATAATAGGTAGAGGAAGATCTTGTCAGTATTCTAGAGTGAAACGCCTTTCATCGGGTCGCACCTCCGTGTACCACGGTGGGAAAAGGGAGGGGGGGGATTGCAAAGGCCTGCCAGGGTAACTCTGTAAAGCGCATTGAGCACATTTAGTGGCAACGCGCTACATAAGAACGCT
>JASKDV010223550.1:2311-18715 GCA_032466395.1 Aegires albopunctatus | reverse complement strand
TCTATCTATCTATCTATCTATCTATCTATCTCTGTCTCTCTCTATTTAACTCTTTCTCTCTCTATCTTCATATCTCTATCTATCGCTATCTATCTATCTATCTGTCTCTATCTTCTTTATTTATTTCTCGTTCATTCGTTCGCCATCTGCCCCTATCTCCCTTTGTAAAAGCTGACAAATTTGACAATAATGATAAAAACACAGGCATTACAGGATAGTTGTGATAAGTTTGATAGCTTATTTAATTACTTCGTTTACGGATGTTATTCATTACATCTCTATCCCAATCGTCCATAGTTGTTCTAAATATTTGCCTGTCAGTGCTACCCGATTGACAAATATCATCGGAAACAGTAAGTGGTGACGGCGACTTTAGTCCACTGCCACCAGTTGAAAAGCACTGCTCTACACCCTCCGCCTGTTCCTGGTTATTATCATTTATTCCATAGGTGAAGCAAGGATTATCTTTTCTATCGTACTGGTTATCAAAGCCGGAATTAGATATAATTTCGAAGTGGCTTCCTCTTTTCTGGGTTAATCGCGAAAGCTGACGTTGCAAGACGTCATCATTTGCAAATGACACATGCTTATGTTCAACGTGGTCAGCCTTGTAGTTGTTGAATCTGACCTCTGGTGTATCGTAGCCAGAATCCTCAGGGCCTTTAGGAGGAGTTGGATTGCCGTCAAAAAATGTTTGGTGCACAGGTTCGCGGTACTTGAAGTTATCATTCCATCGAGGTCGCTCATCCGACTTTTGAATCTCTATATCTTCGTTTAGACGATTTACTTCAGGGGAATGGGGATTGTTGGCGAAATGGCTCCTGGGTATTTTGGCCGACGACTTTAATACGTCAACATCATAGGAGTGACGAGGCACGATTCGAAATATTTCCCTAGGACGTGAGCTATCCCGGGATTGGATCTGTTTTCCGGGTGTCGAATCTGCTCTTGAAGGATAGCAACTATTGAGGCGAGGAGCACAAGCTGGCCACTGCGCTTGGTCATCATTTGCCATCGCCATTTCACAGTAATTGCATCTTCTTTGACTACTATTTGGTGATACCCTGACACATTCTGGTGAAGCGGTGCTTTGGGTAAGCGCATGTTGGACCCTTCCGACACTGCATTTTGCATACAAATCAGATGAATCGATGTGTTGATTTAGCGGAACAGAAGATCCCTCAGTTTGCCCACAGGAACCTGATGTACCTCTTTGGGGAGTGGTAACGAGATTTGAAATTGCGTTTTGTCTGACATCTGTTCGTTTTGGATACTTCGGTTGATCGCCTCTACAACAACTACAAAAAGTGGATTCTTGTTCTTGATGGCTGGTGGTGTATCCATCCATATAATTGTGTGGCTGAAGTGGTACTTCTTTATTGTATTCTTGTTGACCCAATTCGCGAGGATGATTCACTGTACCAGGCCTTGATTCACACATTTCACACGCACAATGACTGTAGCTAAATCTACTCACGGGTGCTTCATTGCTGTGCTTTAGCTCTGATTTAAATGGTGAGTGAGCGTTGACTTCATAATATGATTTACGTGATTTCGTATCATATCGTTGCTGAGGTAGACCATGATTGACGCAAAAATCGTTCCCATGAATTTTGTGAATATTTGAAGATTGGGAAGACGGTCGATGATTCTTTTCACCATGCTGATATGGCCTTTTCACTGACGTTGTTTTCAAACATGTTTCTTGAGTTTGGTTGGATTGGTGATACATCTGATTAATGTCAAGGTCTGAAATGTATTGGCGAGTAATACCGTTATCCAGGTACTGACATGGCATTCGTTTATTCAGTTGCCGTTCAAGGTTATCCCCTCGTCGATATAGCTTTGAACTCATGTACTCTAGACAAGGTTCCTGCTCATAAGCCTTAAAGTCATGTCGTTCATTTCGTGAGAGCATGGAATCAAGATGACATGAGCAGTCACTGCGATTGGATCGTGGACTCAAAAGCGGAAGACTCCTTTTCTCAACAATATGTGCTTGATTTGGTATATCAGATTTACATAAACTGACAGTCGGCTTCTCACAACTGGAGATGGTTCTACGTTCACATGGTTTAGGCTTTGGCGAATAGGAACAGTCTTCATCTTGCTGAAAATTATACTCAGGTCTGTAATAAGGGTGTTGGTAAACATGTTCCCTTTTTCGCAGTATATTAGCGCATTCCCTATCCCTAATACCATGTAAATAGTTATTACTTTGAGGAGGATCGTTTATCAGTACTTGTGACCCACAATCCTTTTTCTTAATGTTTGAAGTAATGTTCCAATTGCATTTTAAATAATCATTACATTTATTAATGGGAGAAGTTTGAGAGTCTCTCTTTTGCCTGAATTGGTGTGCATCCAAGTTGCCGAAATGAGTTTGTGACTGTTTGCTATGATATATATTGCGCTCTTGAGTATGGTATTTACGTCTCTCTGCTTCAATGTAATTTGTCAACGGAAAGAACCGTCTCATTTTCTGTTTAGGAGGTACCCTATGAGAACATTCCTTCCTGTTGCCCTTAAAGACATGATGATTATCAACAGCTTTACGATCTGCTTTAGTTGTAAACAGGCATGGGTTACAGGCAACTCTCCCTATATCATATCGGCCGCTACATCGGTATGAATCAGTTGAACATGAATATTTGTTTGAGTTCGATCCTTCGCTGGTTATCGGTCTATTGGTCAAATTATTTCCAGAGGTCGTCATCATCTCCCTAGACTCATGGGGAGAAACTGTAAAATGGAAGTCTGTTTCAGGTAAATCAGAAGTGTCAGAGTATGAAATACCTAAAGTCTTTGTGCTTAAAGATTCATCCTCTTCTGATGTCCCTTCATAACATTTCATGGGGTAGTCTGATCCAAAATGTCTTTGTTTGAAATGTGCATGTTTATTTTGTGGAGTTGATGCTTCAATTACCCTAGAAACCGTTGAATCATCCTCGGTTGTCCTGGAATTTGCGTTAGATTGGGGAGAATGACATGAAATGTCCCTTAACTTAAACGTTTTTGAAGGAGAAGTGTCAGCAACACTCAAGCTCCTGCGGGAAGAAACCCCTTTTAGACCTTGGGACCATCTAGGATCATTATCAATTGGTACACATGGTGTCTCACACTGTAGTATTGTTTTTATTAATGATCGACGAGAAGATCTCCCTCGATAGCTCTTTTGTCTTCGTTGAAAATGTTCATCAGACTGTCGTAGCGGCTTATGGGAAGATAACTTATAAGTTGATACAGGCTTTGTTGAAGTAACAACTTTACACTGATCAAAAACACCTTTTTCTGTCTGAGTCTTAGAATGGACAAGTGATACTTTTGGCACGACTGTTCTACCATGTCTCTTAATCACGTGACAAATTGCCTTTTCAGGGCTTCTTGCACTCGTAGTTACAATGGAATGATTGGGCTCTTCATTATGATCGTCAACGATCAATGTAGAACGACGTGGAGGGGAATATTTCTTTACATTAATTTCAGTAGTTACGTTTTCACCCGGAGACACCATTTTGGGGGTGGTTTTGGTAACAGGTCTCTGTGGGTATAATGGTTTTGATTTATTGTCGACCCTTGGTGAGGAACTTGCTTCTTTAGACGATTGTGATTCTCTTTGCATGACATTACGATCGCTATAGATTCCAGATTTGTTATCTTCACATTCAGGATTGACATCCTGGTGAACTTTTTCAGCCTTACAATTTGTAACAGCTGAATTACAGTTACTCGGATAAAATTCGACATTAACAAATCCGAACTTTGTCTCTACTTTAGGCGAAAGTTGAGTTTTCTTGTCCTTTGGCTCCACGATCACGTGACATTCTTCATTTGATTTAACGTCTTTAAAAGATAGCTGAACATATTTGTATCCATGATTGTCATCTTTATTGACTTCAAGTTTGACCGATTTTCCAACAGTGGAGAAACTACATGGGGCAAAAACCTGAATATTTTGAATTGGTTCGTTGGCGACTTCGTTGGCGCACTCCAATTTTGATTTATTGGGGTCTTGTCTGGCGCAAGTGTGGCTTTTAATTATATTTGGTTGTCGTTGTTCCTTTGCAAGGCTCAGTAATCTAGGTTGCCAAGAATTATCTTGCTTAAGATCGGTGGATTTAAGAATACTAGATCTTTGATAGGAGCTGATAAGAGGATGGGGAAGAATGTTACTCGGAGACACCAGCATTGACTTGCTCTCTTTAGTTGCACTTGTGGTGTGCAGTATACCTGAGGATTGACACGGAGGACGCTCTTTTTCGTGACTATGGTAACTTCTTCTCTTCGTGTTTCCCAGTGGGTCTTGAGCCTGCCTTCTCCTGATAAAGAATTGCTTTCTAGGGATATTTATGCTTCCATTTTCGCATTTCTTTTCCTCGCTTATTGTTTCATACTGCTGAGATATATGTGAACGTTTACCACAACTTGCATTATTTAATGTTCTGCTGTATTCATCAAACATTAATGGGTTGCGATAATCTCTCCTATATTGTTGTTTTCTATATAGAGATGCCATTTGTTTAGGATACAGAGACGTTTGGTTTTGGGGCCAATACGTTTTTTTCGGTAGATTTGCAACATTACTACCAATAAGAGCCGAATTATTGCAAATGTAAATAGCTGGATCCTGATGGTCATACATGGGACTTAGTTTCTGTTCTGGTATATCATGAAAAGTTTGTTTATTCACGTGAATTGTTTTTGCCGTTTGTGATTTGATTTTGTTCTCAGTTTTAGGAGCAGTATCATCTACGCTGGAATTTGCTGGATTTTGGACCATGTTATTTGAATGACTCTTTAATCCATTTATGAAACAGTTTACAAAATCCTGAACTGGTATATCGTTTCCTATGACAATCTCTACCTCTTTCACCTTCTTTTCTATTCCCTTTTTGTCAGAATGTAATTCTTCATCAACGATGGACCTCTTTGGAATAACAATATCTATGGTTTCCTCTTTCTGCTTTTTCTTGGCATGTGATTTATTCCTATTTTTTGAGGCTATATTTTGTTCTCGATTTGTTTTGCTTTTCTGGCTATTACTGAAATCTGAGTTAATTCCACTTGTTACACTAGGAGTCAAATCACGTGTAAAATTTAGAGAAGAACTTGTCTTTGTCACATTTTTATTTGGGGCATTATTTTTCCTTTGGTTTATTCCATCAGTTGAATTACTGATGTCAGCTCCAAACGAATCTATTTCATTCATCTTTTCTTCGGATTCCTTTTCTGATGTAGGATCCACTAAAGACGATTTCTGACATGATACTAAGTATTGTCTGCTTCCATTTACATTTCGTCGTTTATTTGAGCCCAAACATTTGGTATTCTCATCATTAGGATTCTTATTTTTTCTCTCCATGTGTTCGTGGGTTGTAGTAACTATTTTATCTGATTTCTTTCTTGAGAATGCACTATGTTTATGCGATGTTTCATTTTCATCTTTTACATTCTTTGAGAAAGCATGCTTCTCGTCCGATTTCAACAGAAATGTCGATTCTCCGCTGCAAAACTTTGCTGAAAACTCTGACTTAGCTGAATGGTGTGGAGTTGTGCTAAGCACAATGTGTCCTTGCAAGATGGGATTGTGTGTTTGTCTGTTTGATTCTCTCGGTTTAATTTTATCTCGCTCATTGAATCGACTTTTGCAACTTTTTTTGGACGCATGAGAAATTGCTCGAAAATTGCTCACATTATTACCATCATCATTTATGGAGGGACTCGAACGAAGTGTTGTCCGGTCAGCCTTTGAACACACATTTGTACAGCGCCAGGGCCTTGAACTTTTCTTCTGACTGGTTTTATGCGGTTTCTTCTCATTCAGTGCGACAATGCTCTTAGTCTCTTTTGTAAAGCTTAAAACGGTATCATCCTCTTTATTTGACGACTTTTCCAATCCACACTTAGTAGCATGCGAATCCAAGCAGTTCTTCTTGGTGCCAATCAGGGATTCGTTGTCTCTGCTACATTCAGTGTAGCTTACGATACTGCTAGAGTTAGGCGTGTACCTAGGTTTCGGAGACAAAGAGACAACAGACTCCGCAACGGGTTTGACTTCGCGGATACACCCATATTGTACAACACTAGAACCTTGCTCATCACTGTCATATGCAATGCCAATCTCATCCAGTACTAGGCTCTTATTTGCCTCCGCAACAGCATCTATACTAACGTAACATGGAGATGAAAACATAGCGTCATCTTGTCTTAAAGATACTGGAGGTTTATTTTTTACTCTGGTGGAATACCTTTTGACATTAGAATATTTGTTTGAGAGTAAAGATAGGTCGGAGGAATATGTGATTCCATTCAAAGTCTCAACACAGACTGAGCTTTGAGAAAAAGATCGGTACAAAAGATTATCTGGTTTTGACACGCTTTTCTTTCGAATTAACCCCGTTGCTTGAGAATGTAGAGCATTGTTTGCATCACATTTATGCATGTCGGGGCAGTTCATTTCAAGTGGAACATATTGCTGATTTAGGCTCGTACATGTTGTCTTATAATCTACCTGATTTTCAGCATGAGAATCTAATGCATTGTCTTTGACTTTGATATTGGTGGATTTTGTAATCCCTTTGCTCTCAGTTTGAAAGAAAGGCAAACAATTTGCTCCCAATGGCTTATGTGTAATTATCTCGGAATTACTTGCTGAGATTGCGTTCATTATTGTATGCTTTAGTTCTCTTAGATTCTTCATACTCGAAAAACCTTTTCCTCGAATCCTTCTGTGGCCTGTCAACATGACTCTGTCTGTTTTAGCAATCATCTTGGCACGTCTTAGTTTACGTATGAGCCTAGGCTGTGTTTTCCTTTGGTCACTGTTATCGGTCGATTGTTTGGGGGACTTTTGGATAATCGTTAGTGGAGAATCTAAACTTTGACTCTTATCAGGGGATATGATTTTAATCGCTTTGGCAACGATTGACTCTTTACATGGGGAGGCACTACTATTTTTGTCTTGTGGGGTCCCCAAATCAATTGCATAACACACGAGAGATTCATTAGTTTTTGCAGAATTTGAACATTTTTCTTCGGGGACTATACATTGTTCATCTTTTCGTGAAATGGTAGACACTTTCTCCTGTGCATTTTTGCTTACCCCTTTCTTTCCTGTCCCTTCGTCTTTCCGTTGTGGCTTCTTCTTCTTTTTGATTATCATTTGGTCCTCCCAGAAATTCAGGAGCTTCTGAAAACTTGAATGCGAGCGCGGACTGGTGGTATCCTGCGATAATGACGGACTTCTGAATGAGAATGATCCATTTGCTTCTGTTTTCTTTGAACAGGCGAACTCCTCTTCCATGTCTCCTTGTAAACCAGATGAATCAGAAGTAAAATCTTGTAAATAGCTTAATTCTTTAGGAGGCGTTTCGGGGGACTGATCTTTACCTAAAGGTATCATTATTTCGTATACCTTTTCATTAGGTTTCCCCTTTGAATCATTCTCATTATCATTGACAGCGTGTCGAGATGAATGTTTTGATTTTGTGTTATCCTCGTAACACTCCCTGATGTCTGCTAGAGACCTACTTTTTATATCAAAGCCATTTTCCACAGATTTGCCTGATAACATGTGCATTGTCCCTCTCATAACTTTACTAGACATATTATTGGCTGGTTTTTCCGGACTTGAAGTCTTGACGAAGACAGCTTTCTCCTCAGAAATACTGTTCTTAGTTTTGTATGGCAGCATGGAATGCAAACCAATATTTTGGCAATCGGAACATGCTCTCCTTACCAGGTCCACATCGCTGGCTCTTTTAATCGATGACCGTTCGCCTGCCCTCACATAAAGCAATACGGAATCACTTAAAGCCGTGATGTTTTCAAGATGTACTCTTTTGTGGTCATTATTTGGAGAATCTTTTGACAATGACTCCAAAGATGTATACGTCAGATCTGATATGCCCTTCATTGTTGACTTAGACGATTCAATTCTACTGTTCGTCAGCACAGGGCTGCTATGCCCATGCCCACACGAACTCGTTGCTCCCAATTCTTTACTATCAATGGGCCATCCCAAGCTGAAAAAATAATCTTCTCCTTTATTGGATTTACTAGCTTCGGGTGTATTTTCCCAAAGGATATGCAATGGCTCATTTGGCTCCTCAGATCCCCAGCTGGATGTCATTGTCCCATCAACGTATATTGACGCTTCATTGTGACATACTGAAGTGTGCACACCGAAGGACTTGTTTTCATTGGGGAAAGCGGCTGGTACATTTTTGGAAGAGATGACATTTTTGAATTCGGATGCATCATCGATACCAGTTTCATGTAAGCTTTTCATCTGAGAAGGAGATCGATTACTCCGGAATCCCGACGTGCCGTTTGCGATTTCTGTTGTATTACTTATATCACCCTCATCTAGATTTCCGGTGTCATTGTCACTAACATTTAGGCCACTTATTCTGAGAGACTCAGAATGGTGTCTTACAGTCTTTTGTATAACATCGACGATTAAAGGGTTGTCAGGTTGATACATGATCTTATTATATTTAATCGTGGCTAAAGATAAGTCTTTGTCTTTCTTGAGCTTTGAATTTTGCTTTTTCGACACTCTTTTTCCTGTTCTGATAACATTTAAACTACCCTCTTCTTTATCTAAAGTCTGCCATGTTCTCTTTGGGTTTTCGTCTTTGATCGGGTGGACCGTAATTTGCACTTCCTCCTTTTGAGCACTTATACTCGTGTGGGCATCTAAAACACTAGATCTTGCGCATTTTGTTTCAATTCCAAAGGGTTCATCATAAATCAGCGAACCATTGGTTGTCCTACAAATATTGGTCATTCCTCTGCTAATGTGGTGATCTTGGAAGGCTGTGCGTCCTTTTCGCATTGCATTTTGATGTGAGGATCCACCAATCGATGAACAATATTCATGAACCTTTCGCGCATCTGGAAGTTTTCTGCCTACAATTCTTCTCAAACATTTCTTTGATCCTTCTCCTGTGTATGCCATGAATCCAAATGCATCTGTAAGCCTCTTATTAGATCCCATTCTCCCCAAGCCAGTTTTTTTCTTCGAGGATGTTTTACTGGGACCTGCGCGTTTGCTCATAGCAGAAAGCGTTGGTTGAGCAAATCCCTTGGATTCTACAGGGTTTACAAGTTTGTCACATGAACATCCAAGGCGACTCTTTGGGGGTGAGGCGCTGGCGCCTACAAATGTGTGACCCAAGTGACTTTTTTCGTTAAAAATGTTATCGTCTGGCTTTGGTGTACTCTCATTTTGACAAGGGCGGCGTAGTGTTACGTATCCCCCATTTTCTTCCAAAACAAAAGTGACTGTATCGGCTATATCCTGCTGATTTTTTTCTCCTCCTATGTTATGATTTCCTAATAAGGGTCGCCCCTCCATTACCCCTTCTTTCTGTAGAAATCTGGCGTAAGAATCTACCAAAGCCTTCACTTTTGCTGCATTTTCCCGTTTCACCTTTGGGGATTTCTGGTATATTCTTGTGTTATTCATAGACATCTGAAAGCAATGCATTGTTCCACTGTTGCTAGAGCTTGTAGCTGTTTTCAAATCTCTAGATTGATTCATCTTAGTATCATTGATAGGCTGGAAGGGTTTGAAATCTATTGGACTCTTCCAAGAGTCCGGGGAGATATGCCTCTCTGGTTGCTTTTCTATAGAAAGTGAATTTCTTTGGCATCTCAAACGACTATAATTGTTCTTCTTCAAACTTTTTACACACCCTGCGTTGCATCTTGACCTATCTGAAATTATCATTGTCGTATTACTAGGAGAAGTTGTATCACAGTCTTTGTAATGTTCCCGTGATTCTTGTTCGACTTGAATGGTCGCGTCCGACAATCTGTAATCGCCGCTGCAAATACCATCGTCAAACCTATTAACACTCGAATCACATGAATTTTCTTTTATAGAAGCGTTGTCTAAGCCTCGATTCATGAATCCACTAGATATTTCACCGGCCGTGGCATGTGAATTGTACGCGAGTTTTGGTATCATTGATATCGTTTGATGAATTCTGCCTGGGACAGTGTTGAGTTTGAATGAGCCACTCTTAGAATTATCGTCGATGCCTTTAACAGTTTTCACCCACTTCCCACCCTGATCCTTGCCAAAGGAAACAACGCTGATATCCCTATCCTCCCCCTCCTCTCCTGTTTTGAGGCTATCGCCCAAAGATGTCTGTGACCGTGGTACTTTCCATGGTTTGGGGCGACTTTTTCTTCGCTCTCGTCGACATTCCAGTCTTGGTGAGTCAACAATCTCACTGTTATCGAACCCTTTCGCTGTCTGACGTTGAGAGTCTAGGCATGACCTGAATGCAGTAACACCTTGTCGTGTAATCTTGGCCGGACGTTTTTGGCTATCTGTCAAATCAGCCATCCTGTTGCTGTTGTTAGTAAAGTTCACTTGGTCGTGAAATTGATTCGAATGCGTTGCCTCTGATTGACACCAGAGAGTAGTTTGTCGATATTTAGGAGCCGTCATGGGTCCACGCAGGAACAATTGTTCAGTATATGATTCTGCGTCACTATAATCAATCTCACAATTTTTATCAATGGCAACAACTGATGATTCTAAACAACCGTCCAGGAAAGTAAATAAAGAGTGCATGTTGTAGTACAAGTAAACACGTGGTGATCTTGACATGGAAAATTCTTTTGAAAATCTGAAATTACAGTATCTCTTTCTATTAGTGGAGACGTTGGTGAATTTTTTCCTCCGTTTCTTTTTAAATTTCATTTTTAACCGTTTAGTTTTCCTCTGCCTGAACAGGTCGACGGCATGAGCGTTGCTTTCATTGGTCGAATTTGCTTTTATGGAGTTTTGTTCCTTGTCCATAATCGCCTTTTTTTTTTTTATCTTTTTTTTTTTTTTTATATGTATGTTTACAGTATTAGATTTTCTCGAGTACGAAACGTCAACTCATAATGTTTCATCAGTATACAGAGAGCGAGGATAATTGGGTAATGAATATTAAGATCAAGGACTTTTGAGTAAATTTGACTTGTACATCGGCGTAAAAATCGAATTTATTAAAAATGTATGCGTTACAATTGCCCATAATTAGCTTCTAAAATGTGTAATTATGCTTTATGATGTTGGCTTTGATGGATGACCATTAATCCAAATATTGTTCCAATTGATGATTTTGTATTTTATTGAAATGATGGCATGAATGTGGTTATGATGTAAACATGGGATAGCCCGTGAACAAAACGTCATCGTCTGAAACCAAAATAGAATAATGAGATTGGTTAGCAATGAAACAATACATTATTGATACAAATCAGCTGATATTGTGAGATTTGTATCAGAGTTTGAGCTATTTTTAATAGTACAATGTCTGGAAATTATTGAGAAGGATTCGGATATTATTTGTTAATTAATCATTATCAATGATCATTTTGAGCATCTCATATCTGGAGAGGAGATCATAATATGACAAGCTTTTAGATTTATGGCGAAAGCGCTAGGCAAAGTATTCAATTGATATCATATTATGAGTTATTCAGCCCAGATCCAGATCTGTATAGAACCTTTCCCTCGAACCCAACACCCTGTCCGCACAAGGAATTCAATCTCAAGACCACAATGCCACACTGTCTTAAATTAACATCACATGGCTCAAATGTACTTCAGATCAATGTTGATCTATTATTTTCCATCATAAATGCAAATTGAACTCTCTAATCACTAGATATAGTCATGGGCAAAGATGTTTTGGTTTTGCCCGGACCACCTTCAACCATACTATCTTCAGTTGGTTGCGTCGTCATCGCTCGTTCTCCTTGCCGGCCAGTCGGTACCAAGGTTGTCGCATCAGGGGTCACGGAACCTTCACGGTAAGGGTGTAGGCTTCGTTGCCGCAAGTGGAGTCTATTTGTCGGATTTGTCCAAGAGGTGTCTGATTCAGGTAAGACCTCATCAGCCCCTTGATCAGGCTCTCGTCTCGTCTTGTTGAGAACAATAGCTTCTTGGTCGTTCGGCTGCTTCACCCACACAGGTTGGGTTTTGGTGAACGGTGGTAGAGGATTGGCACGGTGTTTTTAGTCATAATATGATTTATGATACTTTTTCTCCCGAGCATCAGCTTTTTCAATTTGTGATAGGTGCCGCCATCTTGGTTTGTACAGTGATACCATTGTAGGGATCTTGTTTCTCAAAAATTGATTTTGTGTGCTCAATCAAACTAGAGGATGATGTGTGTCTAAGAAGAGCAACCTCAATCCAACATTAGAAGAAGTCCACTATTAATAGATATTGAGCTCCCTTCCACTCAAACAAGTCCATCCCGACTCTTTGCCACGGATAATCTGGTGCTGGTGTAGTTTTCAGTGGTTCTGGAGCCATTTTTCTGTATTTCTCGCATAATGTGCTTCCATATGCCAGGCCACCATACTGATACTTTGGCTAGCGCTCGGCATTTGGCAATCCCTTGGTGACCTTCATGCAGTCTGTGTATGATGTCTGTCTGCATATCTTTGGGAATTACTAGTCTACTGTTGTACAGAAGAAGTCCATGATGCATGGCAAGTTCATATCGGACGGTCCAAAACCTCTTCAGACCTGCGTTCTTCTTACTTGATGCAGGCCATCCTGTTTGACAGTAGTTTTTGACTGTTCTACAAACCTCATCTATATCTTGTTAGGTCTCAATCTCCTCCAATTTGCACTTAGATACTGGTAAACCCTTCATAATGGCATCTTCGTAATAGTGAAGCTCCTCCTCTTGCTGCAATTCTATATCATTTGCTTATTGGAGTGGTGCCCTTGGCAAGGTGTCTGTTGTGTAGAGATTTTTTCCCACGCGTATACTCGACGGAATATGAGAACCGCATCAATCTCATTCTAAACCTCTGGATTCGAGGTGTAAGTTCACCAAGACTTTTTCTTTGGAGCAACGCGAGCAGTGGCTTGAGGTCGGTTTCAACTTTGAAATTCTTTAGACCGACCAGGAAATCAGAAAACTTCTCGTTTTCTTACATGACATCTAAGGCTTCTTTTTCTATCTGCGCATACCTTGCTTCCGTGTTCGTCATAGACCTGGAGGCATAACATACAGATTTCCACCTGTCTTGATATTTCTGGAACAATACGTCTCACAAGCGTGACTCAGAAGCATCAGCTGAGACCTTAGTTTCCAGTTGAGGGCTGTAATGTGCCAAAACTGGTGCTTGGCAAAGTGCTTCCTTGATTTTCCTGAAGGCCGTCTCCTGTGGATAACTCCATATCAAACAGTTTTCTTTCTTTAGTAGCTCTCTCAACGGGGACCTAACGTATGTCAGGTTTTCAACAAACTTGCCCACATGGTTGGTCGTGCCCAACAGTATTCTAAGATCAGATAAATATTATGGGCTGTGGCAGGTTCTTGATCGCTTCCAGTTTTTCTGGATCTATTTCTATCCCTTTTTGAGACAATATGAAAACATTGTCTTGTGAAACCATGAACTTGTCATTTAATGTCATCCCAGCTTCTCTCATCCTATGAAGGACTTAATGGACTACATCGATGTTAATGATTACTCCTAACCATACAATTTTCATGGTCATTAGATTCTACGCCAAAATCAGCGTGTCTCCGTTTTTAAACATTGCGTTATGGATCTAGATCTAGATATAGAATGAATGTAGCACCCGTCCAGTGACACAGAGCCTGATTTTCTGCTCACGTATTCTCACTGAGTCTAATTTGTGTAAATGTTTTTAGTTTAGACAGGGAGAAGAAATACTCTTTCTCACTTTTCAAATAAGAAGAGATAATTTTACATTTAATTTTGTGGTTCTGTGTCACTGGGGGTACAATGTCACTTGGGTTGCATTGACCATAGAACTAGATCTATCACTATAATCTATCGCACAGATCAAGATCTAAATCTAATAAAATAATTCAGATTTATATGTATGCTTACCTTAATTAATATCATCTTCTCATAGTCCATTCTAGACTTGGTATTAAGTTTGTTTGCTCTGTGCGGAATGTAGATCTAGATCTAGAATTAAGATACCATGTGAATATCTAGATCTAGAAAATCTAACTCTAGTAATTGGTGACAAAATAGAAGCAACATATAAAAGCGTGAATATCAATGACTATCTCTTTCATTTCCAACAGTGGTGCTAAATGGTGTGATGCACAGATCTCTGATGAATTAATTGATAAGAATAAGCTGGGCATGGTAACATGACTTTTTCCTCGTGTGTAATGGGGAAACTATAGAGTCGCTCGCTAATGCAGCCGGAGGGTTATCCAGAACCCGTAGGCGGCGAGGAACGTCAGGTAGAGTGACCAGCAGATCAAGCCGCAGGATCCGTCTGTATGCGTGTGCGAGAGCAACTGGGCATTTAGGGTTCAGGGATCATACGACGTCACGATCCTAATGCAGGTAGACGACCGACCGATAGGATAACAGACGGAATTACAAATTAAAGATCGTAGTTATTGGCAGTCTAAATTCACTTTTTATTCTGTTGCTTGATTGTTTGTTTGTGGGTGCTTTGTTTTGAGTTCTTATCCTTCTTCTTCTTCTTCTCACTTTTCCCTTCCCCCTCTCCCTTCTCCTTTCTTCATTATTCCTTCTTCCTTCTCCATTATTCCTTCTTCCTTTCTCTAAAAGTAAAAAACAAAAGAATGAATAATTTTGTGGTATTAGATATCAGTACATGTAAAAATATAGATAAGCCACTGTTGGGTTTTATAGAATAAAATAAAAGAAGGACAGTATCAAGAAATAAAGATATAAATACTTAATAATAATGGACAAGACAAGTTAACTATGACATTTCGGGTATAACCCGTTGTCAGACGATGAAACACAAGGCAAAAATACAATATTTACATAATACCATTTTCCAATCGTCTTTCTTTATCCTTCTTGGGTTGAGTTACCCTTTTTGTGGTGAAATGTTGATATACATACTGTCTCTCTGGCGGAATCTCTAAGCTAAGTCTTTTTCCTCATTTATTAATTTCATTCTTACTTTCTCATTTTATTTATCTTTTGTCCTCCATATCTAACTTCCCCCCTCTCTCTCTCT
The DNA here is from genome assembly GCA_032466395.1 of Aegires albopunctatus. Taxonomy (NCBI): domain Eukaryota; kingdom Metazoa; phylum Mollusca; class Gastropoda; order Nudibranchia; family Aegiretidae; genus Aegires; species Aegires albopunctatus. The sequence goes on along the minus strand of JASKDV010223550.1, from coordinate 3,699 downwards.
CTCTCTCTCTCTCTCTCTCTCTCTCTCTCTCTCTCTCTCTCCCTCTCTCCCTCTCTCTCTCTGTGTATATATATATCTATAATATCCATCTATCTATATATGTATCTCTCTCTTCCCCTTCACACTATGTAAATATTGTCTTCTTTTATTTTCTTCTTTTATTTATTTTTTTGTCCTGTGTTACATTGTCTGAGTTAATCTGTCTTGTCCATTATTGTTGGGTATTTATATCTTTGCCTCCTGATACTGTTATTCTTTCACTTTTTTCACTAGTACATGTACTTTGTTAGTTAATTTAATTGTATGAAGATCTAAGTATACGATTTTGTAGTGTATGTTAAAGAGTATCAATACTTTCACTACTTCTAAAATCCAGATTCTACTATCTGTCATATAATAACATTATCATGTGAAGTCCCATTACCTTATATCGTACTACTACTATTTCTACCTGTATTGAAACATTACATTATTATCCAATGCCCTCTACTTCCTGTTTGAAGGACTCATTACTGTAGCAGCAGTAGCCCCAGACAACTAGCCATCTGAAATAAAGATTCATCTTGTAACCTATATCATGTATTGTTGTCCTTTGCCATCCTTGTGTTATTTCACATACATGTATCCGGGAACATACAAAAGTAAGATACTATCTTACAGTTTTGTTTCTGTTGTTGTATTGTTTTGTTTGTTTTGTTGTTGTCGGGGTTTTTTGAGGGTTTTTTGGGGGGTTGTTTTTGTTTTTTTTGTGGTTTTTTTGTTGTTGTTTTTTTGTTTTGTTTTTTGTTGTTGTTTTTTGTTTTGCTTTTGTTTTTTTTGTTTTTTTTAGGGGGGTTGTTGTTTTTTTGTTCTTTTTTTTTTTTTATTGTTTTTTTAAATGGGGGGGGGGGGGGGGTTTGGTTTTTTTTTTTTTGGTGTAATGTTTGTTTACTTTTTTTTTTTTTTTTTGGAGATTTATTTATTCGTAGTTTTGTTTTATTTGTTCGCCCTTATGGATTTCTTGTATGATTCTTCGGGTTTCGTTCAAAATGCTTAAATGTGTTCAATAATTGCGTATCTGTTATTGTTCTCATTGCACTCCATTCACTACGATTCCCCTCCCCCCACCAGGCCACACAGTGCCATTTTTTTGTACTTCGATTAGTAACTTTTGACTACCTCTCATAAGCTGCTTAGAATGAATTGACCGCCGGTACACATAATTTTAAACTTGTTATGCCTTGATAAAAATTACTGGAGAAAATCCCATATACTTCAAACTATACAGATGTACGAGCGTATTAAATACCTTCAGTTGCTGGAAGATCTTCTGCAGAGTGCTTCTCCGAGAAATCCGACAGGGGATTGACAAGCGGCTGTGGGGGGGGGGGGGGGGGGCATGGGGGTGT
>JASKDV010223439.1:0-14315 GCA_032466395.1 Aegires albopunctatus | reverse complement strand
CCCCCCCCCCCCCCCCCCCCCCCCCCCCCCCCCCCCCCCCCCCCCCCCCCCCCCTAACTTAGGAATTGTCACATGTTAAGACAAAGAAATAAAATGTCTAAGTCAAGTCGAAGGAGACAAATTGTGTTTGTTTATTAATGACAGAAATAATTGTGAGCTGAGGATCCAAAATGTGACATGTAAGATTCACCAAGACTAAAAATGGGGATGACTTTTTGTTAGTTGTGAGAATTGCAGTAGGTTTTCTAACTTGGGTTTGTGACTTCAACTTCTGCAAGAGTGACAGCCAACAAGTTTGATCCCATTTTCGCAAGATTTGGTATATATGCAATGTTGTCAAGATGAATAGGAGTCTTAGTCGATATAGGGATAGCTATTTAAGCAAAGTTCCATAGAATTGTATTTATATCCAATAACATATAATTGAATTCAAGATGAATCATTTAAATTATATTTCAGTCGACTATCTTCTCCGTTGCTCTATCCAACGGTCACATAATGATTATCGAAGGAGACAAAGACAACCCTGCAACACTGAAAAGTCGAACCAACACTTACAACAATGGGGAGTGGCACTACGTATCCATCATGAAAATGGGCAAAAAGTAAGATATTACCAATATTTAATTATGTTTTCAGTATGATAATGGGCAGAAAGAAAGATATTACCAATATTTATTTATGTTTTGTTATGAAAATGGGCAGAAAGTAAGACATTAGCAATATATATTTATGCTTTCATCATGAACATGGGTAGAAAAAGTAAAATATCAGCAATATATATTTATGCTTTCATCATGAAAATGGGTAGAAAAAGTAAAATATCAGCAATATATATTAATGCTTTCATCATGAACATGGGTAGAAAAAGTAAAATATCAGCAATATATATTAATGCTTTCATCATGAAAATGGGTAGAAAAAGTAAAATATCAGCAATATATATTAATGTTTTCATCATGAAAATGGGCAGAAAGTAAGATGTTGGCAATACAGTCTGCCCTCTCTAATCCGAACTTCTGTAATCTGAACCATTTTCTTTGAACAAACATTTTTCCGGATAATTCTGTGATACGAACAAATTGCGGGGAACGAAAGTGTTCGGATTAGAGAGGGCAGAATGTATATATTTATGTTTTTATCATGAAAATTGGCAGAAAGTAAGATATTAGCAATATTTATTTATGCTTTCATCATGAAAATTGGCAGAAAGTAAGATATTAGAAATATTTATATATTCTTTCATCATGAAAGTGGACATAAACTAAGATAGCAGCAATATTTACCACTTAAGAATATAGATATTATTTATGTTTTTTCTGGATGTTTTATATTCCCAATTTTCTGTTGATGGAACAATAACGGATTTCTCATTTTCCATATCACTTGAATAATGTCTATTTATGTTTTTAAAGCATTTTAACATTATTTTTTAAAGATTTATATGATAATTAAAATTTGATTGTCAATTTAGGTTATAAAGAATAGAATTTGATTGGAATTAATTGATTATTAAATGATTTTGTGATGAATTATCACTTTTTCCAACAGCTTAACAATGGTTATAGACGATTCAACTATCGCTCATACGGCCGTAGATCATGGAGAACTGAACATTCAAACGCCTATCTGGTTTGGTGGTTTGCCTATGAATGTTGATGTCAAATCTGATTCTATTAAAGGAATGCCTGGTCTGAAGGGTTGCATGGGTGATATAACCATCAACAAGATGTGAGTTTGAGTCCTGATGTATATAAGTCATTCCTTTGTCCATCTTTGTCATCTGCACTGTACATTTGATTAGAAATGCTTTACATTTACTTACATGTATGTTTTTAAAGAGGCTTCATATATAACATGTAACAACTAAATTTGCTCAATGTACTTTACAGAGTTTCCCTGGCAGGCCATTATATTCCAAAATCCTTCTCAACCCCTTGGGGGTGGGAGATTATTTTATTATTATTATTTTTTTGTGAGTCAAAAATACGCTTGTGTCGAGGCAGTGTAACTTTTATGACATCTTGAGCTTTCATTGGGTTGAATTTAATTATAAGAACCACTCTTCAATTGCAAAATTAAACAAATTGATTCATTTTTCCTTATTACTCATCTTCTCAATATTTTATTGAATTTCAGATTTAAGAATTTAGTCCGGGTTAAAGACAGTAAAGGCATTTCATTGACAGAGTGCACCATTGAAAAACCAGGTAGCTACTAAATCTGACCATTTTATTTGTATGTTTTAAGAAAAATGATAATAATAATAATAATAATGGTAAAAGTCATGTTCACAGCTACACAAATACATTTTTCCTCTCCCACAACCACACACACACACACTCCCCCTCTGTCTGATATATGCACATACTCTCCTTCCATCCTCATCTACTCCCCACCCCCTACCTCCCCATCCTCCTCTCCTAACTAAATTTACTTGATCTGTTAATTAAAAACTTTCTGTTGTCTAAAACGTGGATGTCTTTTTTTATATTGATTTTTGCATCAGGATAATCTTCTTCTTCACGGCATATCCTTCCCGGACGTAGCCTCCCACCCTGCTGTTTGAAACAAGTTTCTGTCCTCTGCCATTCTTCCAATTTCTGTCACTTTGTTGCCCATCCATTCTGCTATGTCCTGTGTCTATCTCCTTCGAGGTCTTCCGCGCATTCGCATATCAGGATAATAATAACTTTTAATTTTGTCTGTGGAACTCAAAGCCTTGCATTGAAAGCCAACCTTACTAACCACTTGACCACCACACCACGTAAATTATTAATGTGAAAAGTATTGACATTGATTATCTGATTTCTTTGCCTTCCCAAAAGTGAGACCAACAGTGGATCCTGGTCTAGAACCTGGTCAGTGTGCCCTAGCCCAAGTCAGTAGCGATGTGGAGGATCCCGATGCTATCAAGGAAGGCGTCCGATTTGGAACAGAACTTTACAGTCGACACGAATACGCTCAACTGCCTATTAGACTTAGGATCAGGTACGTATTTTACATTTTGAGAGCTTTAACTCTTAAGTGACGAGCTACGATTATGTTTGTAATAAGACTTTGTTTAAAATACTGTTTTTATCGTGGCAGCCTCAGGCAGGGAACATGGTTTTAGGTGGCAGCTGTAGGCAGGGAACATAGTTTTAGGTGGCAGCCTCAGGCAGGGAACATGGTTTTAGGTGGCAGCCTCAGGCAGGGAACATGGTTTTAGGTGGCAGCCTCAGGCAGGGAACATGGTTTTCGGTGGCAGCCGCAGGCAGGGAACATGGTTTTGGGTGGCAGCCTCAGGCAGGGAACATGGATTTAGGTGGCAGCCGCAGGCAGGGAACATGGTTTTAGGTGGCAGCTATAGGCAGGGAACATGGTTTTAGGTGGCAGCCTCAGGCAAGGAACATGGTTTTGGGTGGCAGCCTCAGGCAGGGAACATGGTTTTAGGTGTCAGCTGTAGGCAGCAAATGGTAACTGAAAACTTCTATACACCTCAGTATCACAAGAAAATTTAAACAAATCATTAAACCTGGAAATAAATTTTGAATTATATCATCAACTTATCCAAGGTGCCAACCATCCGTTCCCAAGAAAAGTGGCCTCCCTAGACAAATGCCACCTTATACAGGTTTTCCATTTTTAAAAGGGGAACATAATTTTCAGAGTTATCACCAGATCTGAAAACAGACGTTAATTTAACCGTATACTCCGCCGTCAATCCAGAATTAATTGCTTCAGATGGAATTGTGTGAGGAGCCAGTTTGATTATGAATCTAATATGACAAGATTGAGGCGCTTTTGTATATCATCTCTATACAAAATTCTCGTCTCTATGCCCATAGTGTTACTAACACTAGATGCAGCAACGTTGCTATTGACGAACAATGGCATCGTCCCTTAGATGAACCAAACATCTATATGTGCCGATAAATGTGCCAACTGTCCTTCATTTAACTCACTGAGAAACATACATAGGGGACCAAGCCCGAATTTTCCCGGTTGCCATGATTACCTCTATGATTTCATATACTATTAATTTTAGCTTACTATTTCAAAAAAAAATATACAAAGAAAACACAAAATGCAACACGGAACATCAAACTGCATGGTTATGTCAAACAAAAAGCAAAATTTCAGCTCTCCTAAGTGATTAAAACATACCGTTATTATCCAAATGGGGCTTTGAAAATGTATAGATAAGGCTGGTCCAATGGGATGTGATTGGCCCAAGTAGGCCGTTCCTCTGTGAGTTAAGTGAAATATGAGAAGTGTGAAAAATTAGAGACATAAGGACTGGCACACGATCTATGCCAACATTCAATGGAATAGTGCCAAGAGAAGTGATCTTTCAGGTCATGAAGAGAAGGGTAGACAAATAATAAGGTTTAAAGTCAAAAGAGAAATGATAATAGGCCATGGAAACGTTTTTTATTTTTGTTGTTTTGCCGCCCTAGGCAAGTTCAAAGACTCTTCTATACCAAAAATTACTGTCCATGGCCGCATTAGACAAGTGACCGGCCTGGAAGGTTTCAAAATAGAGAATAAAGCAACTGTCAGACCTGGAAAGTGGACTGTACTGCAGTCTGAAATTATAATGCTACACATTATGAAGCTTAGACAGTGAGATTTAGATTGAAATTAATCTTGATATACTTTTATGTTTTAGTTATATCTGCAGGTATTTGGTGTCAATAATAACTCAAGATTCATAAAGAGTTTGAAATTAATATTCATAAACATAATTCGTCTCAACTTTTTCATTTTAGTTATTAAAAATTGTGTACACAGTGTATTCTGACGCAAATTCTTTTCTAATTGAGCATTTTATTTTCATCCAACATTCAGAGCCGCTGTCATTTCCATCAGTTTCAAAACCACGGCCAAAAATGGCGTCATTTTTTATACTAGTAACAGTAAACATTACGACTTCCTGAGTATTTTTATGGAGGGTGGTCTCGTCAAATATTCCTTTGATCCAGGCACTGGTGCTGCCCTCATTTCCAGTTTGGACACCTACAACGATGACCAATGGCATAAGGTGAGAAAAATGGATTCACAAGCAAACATCATCTTGAAGTAAAGTCAAAAGTTTGACATATTTTGATTTGTTATAATATTAATATTAGAAGTAGTGAAAGTGTTGATAATCTTAAACATAGGCTACAATATGAAATACTTAGATCTACATATAATTAGTTGGCTAACATAATACAGTAATATCTAATAGTCTTTTTATTCGTTTGCAACTTTACCTGCTCATTTTATGGGGTCTAAATTTCTTTTCCCGTTTCAAATGGACTGTTGATATTGATTCTAAATTTCTTTTTGCATTGATGACAGATTGTTGTTACACGTAACCATAACAAAGGAACACTGGAAGTCGATGGAATCAATGTCGGTTCAGGAAGAAGCAAAGGAACCGCCAGATCACTTAACATCCGACCTCCTCACTATTTGGGTGGATTTTCAGAAGAGGCGTACAAGCTGGCTGCCAAGAATATCGGGGTCAGTGTCAAAATGTCATAATTTCATAAGATAACACATATAACATAACATGTTGCACAACATTTTAGTAGTTATGTTCTGTCTTATTTTCCAGAAATATTATCAATTTCTTGCTGCCCTCCACCATGGGAGTGCATAGCTTAGCGGGTAAGACCTGACAAGCCAAAGATCCCTGGTTCAAACCCATGCAGGCTTGAATTTAAAATCAATTTTTCGGGTTTCCGTTTCCTACCTATTTTTAAGTTGCTGGGATAAAATGAGTGCCAAGTCATATCAGAGACAAGACTTTATAATCTAGGAGGTCCCATGTATATGCGCATGTATAAGAACTTTACTTTTTTTAAGGCAGTCTTTGAAAACCAAAAGAGTGTAAATGGGTAAAAGCAATACAACAACAGCCATGTACAGGCAGTGTTTAAGTTCCCAACCTTAGTTTTTAAATACAAGTTTGGATTATAATGATTCTATTCGAAGCAATGTTTCTTTTTATTTCCAACTTCTTATTACCAGTATGATTTTGGTTAATGGAAATCCATCAATTTTTATACACTAATCTTTGTGAGGATTTATACTTGATAGCATTTTGTTAAAAATTGAATTGCATTTTATTTACCTGGGTTGTTTTTTTTGTGTTATCATTAATGCTATTTTTACCTAAAAGTTCTTAATAAATTTAGTCTTATTTCATGGGCTTTTCTATGACTATTTTCATGGATTTCTTCTATGACTATTTTCATGGAGATCTTCTATTATTTTTTTCATGGGCTTTTCTATGACTATTTTCATGGAGTTCTTCTTTGACTATTTTCATGGAGATCTTCTATTAATTTTTTCATGGACTTTTCTATGACTATTTTCATGCGCTTTTCTATGACTATTATCATGGAGATCTTCTATTATTTTTTCATGGGCTTTTCTATGACTATTTTCACGGCTTGAAACAGGATGGACGCGTGGGCTTTGTTGGTTGCCTCAAAGATTTCACAATCAACAAGATTCCGGTTGTAGCCCGATCTTTGACGGTTGGTGCCAAGCCTTGCTCTAATAGTGAAGAAGGAGGAACCTTTATTGGTGCTAAAGGGGGATATGTACAGTTGTGTAAGTCATAAACATTGTCCTGTCAAAATATCAAGTTAAACGACATCACAAAAAAATAATAATCATGATATGAAAGTAATCAGAAATTTTCAAATCTTGTTTGGAACGCCAATATTGTATCCTTTTGTGTATGAGGATTATTTTTTAAGTTAAGTCTAAAGTGCACTTATATAGCGCTTATCGCCAAGGGACCTTAGTCTCTAAGCGCTTTTACCATTACCTTTTCACTTCCCTTGGCTGACAGCAACACAAAACACATAGGACAAGACCAGCAGCCCTCTAGGCGCCTATACAATTTTCAGACACAGACAACGCTTTCTTAATGGCCAGGTACTCATTCACACCAGAGTCGAGTGAGGCAGATGTGACACCGCTAATGACCAGTGATCATTGAGAAAATTTATGTCTAGCGGGATTCGATCCCACAAAATCACCCAGCTGATACGGTGTCGGTGAGTGGAGCTGATTGAGTTTCTGGTGTCCTAACTGAGTGTTGTCCACTGTCCAAACTGAGTGTCCCAGGGGGTTCAAACCCTCAGTCATGGCAGATTTTTATTGTGGCTTCCCTGTCGACCCAGCAGTAAATGGGTAGCTGGATCTCTTTAGAGCCTTGACAAATTGGGACTCTAATCCTGATTTCCTCAACACTCGATAATGAGAATGGGAAACTTTACTTTTCTTTATATTATGCATAGATATAATGACAATGCCACAGGTCATTTTGACTCATAGCTGTCGTGATAAATAGATAAAATGGCTGCTTTTCTTTTTGGTTTTGACAGATGATAAGTTCAAAGTTGGTAAAGAACTTAGTATCATGATGGATATTAGACCAAGGTCACAAGAAGGAATATTTTTTGCCGTACATAGCAAGAAAGGCGATTTTATAGCACTGCAAATGTCACAAGGAGAGGTAAACTACACGTATTTTTGTTTTGTTTCGTTGCAAAATCTTTTGTTTCTGTTGTACATGTATAAGTATAGAATTGCTGATGCTTATTTGGTTAGATGCATGAATGATTATTCTTATTGCAAACATTTCATTGTTTGTTTTGTTTGGAGTTATGTTTTTTGTTTTTTAATTCTGAAACCTACTGTTAAATGTTTTGTTTTTCCATATCATCTTTATATCCAAAATATTTAGTGTTAAAATGTTTTGGTTTTTTCCAGATCATATTCTATATGATATTAAATTCTAAATGTTTTTCCAGATCATTTTCTCTATTCAAAATATTTATGGCTCAATATTCATTTTACCAGATCTTATCTCTTCATAATATTTATGGCCCAATATTCATTTTTCCAGATCATTTTCTCTACCGACAACGGTGCTGGTATCATTACAACCAGCTTCCAGCCACCAAAGCCCAACAGTCTTTGTGATGGACGCTGGCATGTTATTGAAGGTAATTGGGCTCACCTTTTTTTATTTATTTGAACGACAAGTATATTATGTTAACTAGAACTGGTTGGACATTCACTATAACCAGACCTACCCTTCATTCAGATTTAATCAGAATATTCAGATTTTTTTGCACAAAAATGGGGAAATTCTGATTTTATAAAGACCGGTTCTGATTTTTTTCTCTCTTTTGGTGGGCTTCCGCAGTGCTTTAATTTTTTTAGGATTCTGATTTTTTTTTTTCTTCCATTTCTGATCTTTTTATATGTTCATCCTGATTTTTATGTTGGACAATGTGGCAGGTCTGTGTAAGTTAAAATGAGAAGCCAGTGATCATAGTGGAAGAATACAGGTATCCTTTTCTGCAGGTTTGCATTAATCTCACTTCTTCATTACAATTGTAGGTCCTAAAATAAAAACAACAACATTTTTTAAACAATAATTCATGACCATGTCTTTCCTCAGCCTCCAAGAACGGTGCCAGGTTGGAGTTGTCTGTGGATGGAGAGATGGCAGAACCAGGTGTTGGAAAAGGAAAAGTTTCTTCTGCCGATACTAATGATCCCCTTTACTTGGGCGGTGTGGCAGGTAAGAGAGTTTTATATAACAGGTTTCCACTAAATGTGCTCGATGCGCTTTACAGAGTTTCCTTGGCTGGCCAATGTAGTCCAAAATCCGTCTCAACTCCTTGCGGGGCATGAAATGCACTTCACTCTAACATACTGACAAGATCTTCCTCTACCTATGGCCAGGTATTTATTTTACACTTGGGTACGGCGAGGAAATGCATGTAAAGAGTCTTTCCCACGCAGTCAACATTGCGCCCAACTGGGATTCAAACCTGGGACCTTTCGATCACCTGACCCAATGTCTACCATTAGCCCACGATGCCACAAACGGTGGTTTTGTTTTCTTTGTCGTTTGATCCTGGTCAACAGCAACAATTTTTAATGTTAGGATTTTATGTTTCTTGAAGACAGTTGTCATGGATAGTCTGTTGGTCATCTTAAATTTGCAGACCTGCCAAGTGTCCCTGATTTGCCGGGACTGTCCCTGATATCAATTTTGGAAATCACTGTTAATAAATATTAGCATTCTCTCTATTAGAGAAACTATGAAATGTCTTTGCATTATGTTTATGTGTATACAAAATATAAGCAGTTTTTATCTGTTTTAAAAGGCACATTGATCCAGGCCACCATAAATTTCTTAAGGAAGGCAGGGTCGCCACGAATCATAATTTTGATTTCGGGTTATGGGCAAACGTGTCCCTGATATCATTTTCCAAAGGTTGAGAGGCCTGGATTTGGAAAATATCAAAGAGAAATTGTGAGTTAAAACTCTGAAATGTACTATATACTTCTGTCTTTGGCAAACTTCAATGGCAAAAGGTTATTTCCACATCCCACCTACAGCCATTATATTTGGCAAAACACTCAAACATACTGTAAAGAAGGTTTTAACAGCCTTATTTTTCTGATTCATTTTGTCCTTGAATTGATTGAAATAGTATTGTTTCAGTTTTAACTTTCAATTTTTGAATTGACTGAATAAGGGGCTGACACAAGCGAGAGTTCCAATGACCTCACTTATACGACAATGTAATGACATGTTGCTGATGGATATTATCTTGCTCTACGAGATTTATAAAGGAAAATTGTTTTAAAAAATCATGCTTGAAGTTTAAAAGTCATTATATTTGTGTTTGTTTTTTATTTCATATTTTACATAATGCATAATACAGTTGAACCCAGTTATATTGAAATCCCGGTTAAACTGAAACTTTTTTAAAAGAAGAGAATATTTTCTATATAAAAAGACCGCTTTATCTGAACTAAGCCCGCTTATACTGAAATATGTTTTACCGGTTGAGAACAGAAATCGCAGAAATCCTCTGCCAAAAGTCAAAACGGACACCAGCCACAAAGGAAACAATGGAAATAAAGAAAAACAACAAAAAACACTAACACAGTGAATGGCAGTCCCAAGTCCACTTACAAAATGGCTGACATAGTGTTTCCTTTCCATTGACTTAAATATCACCCGAAATACCATTATAGCTTACTAAAATACCTCTACACAGCGATGTTGCGTCATTATCGGTTATACTGAAATCCCGGTTATACTGAAATCCCGGTTATACTGAAATTTTTATAAATATTTTTGAGTTTCATGATAAGTTGGTTTGACTGTAGATGATGTGTAATAAGAACAAATTTGTTGCTATAAATAGTATATTGTGTAGGCTATGCCGCTGGTATGCTTTTTTATTTATTTTTATTTTATATTTTAAAATTGGTCTATGAAGTGTTAATAGCAATGGCAATATAATAACATAATAATCCATAATTATGTGCAATAGTTGCAACATTATAAAGAATTTTACAATGTTTTATTATTTTGTATCATGTTTTATGATTTTTTCCCCCCTCAACTCTCCTCCAATTGCCCAATTTTGTGATAGGTAGTTCAGTAAAATGAAAGGAATTATATTTAATCACCTTTAAAACAAACTTTTCTCTAGATCTATGATGTTTTAATTATTATTTTTCTCTAAAATTGACATTTATATTTTGTTTTTCATCAGATTCATCAGTTAAAGGAATTGTTGCTAATGGTGATTTTGTTGGTTGTATACGAAATGTCTATATTGAAGGAAAGAGTGAATTTTTGGCAGCTGGCTCACCAACTGGAGATGTTCGTCTCGGGACTTGCCCCATCACGGCACCTTCAGGAGCAAACTAAACATATGTTCATTCATTTTTTATTTAATTTAACAATTAACAGTATTATCAATATTATATTTAACGTTACCAAATTGTTTTCAATGTATGAGGAAGACAGCAAGTTTATTTTATTGAAATTATACCTGAATATATTATTATGTTGAACAATAAATTCTACATCTACTGCCAAAACTTTTTTTTTTATTTAAGTTTTAAAAGCATGAAGAAGTACAAGATGTTTTATTTTTAAAGAAAATCAATGTGAATGCAAATACATACATTTTGAAAAATGCCTCTTTGAGGATGAAAATGTATTTATAAAGATCTAAAAACATCTATGTGGCAAATTTTATTTTTAAAAATGTCTTTTTTAAAACAACAAAAGGACATAACAAGATAGGAAATTACAATAACTGAAAGAAAAAAATGCTTAAACAATTTATTTGGTTGTTTTAACGAAATATTGTTTACACAATAAATTGGTTTGTTTGTCTTTATGTGAAAATATGTAAAAAGTCTTTGGATTTATAAAATAAATAACTTGAAGACAAATTATTACGAACAAATTTATACCTGGGTGCAACAAAGTGACATAGACCAAGTTGCAAAATGTGCTTGCACCCAAGTATCGAAATGTCTTTATGTCACTCACCAGAAATCAAGTAAATATCAATAAATTATGAATATATAAATGTATCAGGTTTACTGCTGATGATATCAACCACATTTGTAATGTTACTGTCTTGTTTCATTTTGTTAACACCAAAGACTTGCTAGCTACTACTAAAAGCTAGAGAAATAAATCTACTTAAAGCATAATATTTTTTTAAACTTTTTTCCTCTCTTCTTCATCCATTCATCAAAAACATCCATATTCAAAATTATACTGATGAGAAACCTTTAAACATTAAGGCCAATTTATTGTCTTTTTATGAAAAGTGAAATGTTTTCAAATGCTTAAAAGATTGTTGTTATTAGAAATAATATAAAAAGTTTAACATCACAAACAAACAAAATCTATTGTACAATTAAAGATGGGTTTAATTAAAATTTGATTTTCCATTGGGTTTTTTTTTTTCATCTTTGAGAATTGCCTTATCCAAAAATTATAATTTGACCCCCCCCAAAATGTATTACTTTTTAAAGAAATTGTGTCAAAATTATTTCAACTCCCAAGTTTAGAAGGAAAATTACAACAAACCTAGAAATGCTTTTGCATGTTCTAATCTTCTCTTCCTCTTCTTCCACTACCTTCCCCTCCTCTATTTTTCTCTAATTCTCTTTCATGACAGTATTCTAGGTGAATATTAATGAGATAAACAATCACTTGCCTCTGTTTGAAGCTGGTGTATAGATTTATGATTTAGATGTGGAAACAACAACAATATCTGACAGACTTTATTAAACAACCATAGAAACTGCTAAAAGGGTTACAGATCTGCATGCTGTTGTTTTGGGGTTTTTTAAATACATTTTCAGCTTGAAAAATTTGGGAATTCTAGAACTTGAAAGCATAAGAGTTTTCAGTAAATCAGTAACTGGTGTGTTGGTTTTATTTTTAGTTGCTTTTAGGTTTCTTTTTGTTGTTGTTTTTTTTAATAGATTATTTTAACCTATTCTTAAGATAAGAATTATTTCTAGGTTTATTATTAAAGCTCTTTATAATATTAAAATTCTAGTCATTGATATTACTCCAATTGTTGTTTATCATAACTTTAAATTAGGTGTAAAATGGATACCTTAAATTAGATGTAAAATGGATACCTATCTATAGGTAAATAAGGTATGAGGCAGAGGGGTTTCATATTCTTAATGTATTAAATACTGTCTATAGGTAGAGTCAGATCTTGTCAGTATGTTAAAGAGAAGTGCCTTTCATCGGATTACACTACTGTAGAGCGCTGAAAGGTACTTTATAATGTAATGGCCTGCCAGGGAAACTCTGTAAAGCATATTGATTATATTTAGTGCGAACGTGAAATAAAAACACTCTTATTGTATTCCTCATGAGATAAGACATCTAGAAACTGTCATGGTAGTTCTATATCTTGTGTCCAATTGTGTCGTTTCATTTTTCCCTCAAAGCTGTCCTATCGATCTTTCTTTAGTGGTATCCAATGAGAACCTTTGTGATCAAATGTTGCTTTTTTATTTTTCACTTTAATTTTCTAGATAGCAGTTTTGATAATTATCCAAATTCTTATTCTTTCCTTTCCAGTCAATAGGCTTCAGTAAATGTGGTGTTTAGACCCTATGAAGGTGATTGATCACAACGGAAAATAACAAACGTATATCATATTAAAACATTTGATCAATTTTTTTTTTTGATTTTTTTTATTTTTTTTTTAAAGCAGGAGGTAAAAGTCATCTGAAATTTTATTTTACTCTTATTGCTAAGCTCTAAAGGAAGAAAAAGGTATTAGATTTTCTGTATATCATCTTGATTTTGCTTTCTTTTTCTTTGGTGCAATTACAAATCTTGTCCTTCTGTATATGTTAATAATGTTACCACTACATGAAAGAATGAAAGGATAGGTTTTGCGTGATAATGACAACCTTTGGAAAAATTTAACGCAAAAGAAGAATAAAGTTAAAACTATAACGGCCTCAAGTTTGAATCAGCTTTGATATTCTTCACTCTCATTGATACAGAAACCACAGAAAGATCTCTTTATGTATAACTTCAAATTAATTATTTTTTTTAAAAGAAGAAAAGATAATTAAAAAACCTGTGAGAGTCACTGAATAAAATAGAATCTATAAAATTTACCATATTTCAAAGTTGCCATCTAACTTGACCGTTGTCTATCAGGATAGGTCTTTCTCTATTATCTCCTTTTTTCTGTCTCTTTTATTGACATCATATTACCAAAATATCACATCTTTTTGCTTGTCTTCCAACAATGGGAAAAAATCATGTTGTTCCCCTTTATTCATTTCAGGCATAATTATGAGTTGCTCCCCTTTGTTCATTCAGGCATGGAATTATTTCCTTTTTTATCTTACTATTCATACACATGTTCAAAGTTATGAATGTTAGTTTACTTTTTGTGGTAAGTTATAGATTTGGTTTTGACAACAATTGGAAATGTGTGTTAAATGCAAATTTGTTGTTTTATTTCATGGAAATATGATGCAATAAACATATTGAAAGAATTTTTTGATGTTATTTCATTTCTATCTCATATTATTATATGTATGTTATGTAATAAGCCTTGGCAGTGGTTTAACATATTGATTGTAATTTTCTCTAATCGTATAATTGGAAAAACCAGTTACACGGTTATAAAAAAACCATTGTCGTAATATTTACATTGTTGCGTTATTATTTATAACATAATGATGGTGGTGAAAAGAAATATCTTAGCAATAACAAAGAATTTTAAAAATTTAAAAACCCTGATTATTGCTTTCATGTTTCTCTTATTACATAACCTTCTAATGTCTCAATGACTTTGATCAATTCTGATTTATAGCTGAAAGTAAAGCAATCAAAAAACAAGTTAATAATATTCTTCAATGGTAATGGTAATGGTAATGATAAACTTATATAGCGCCTGAATCCACAATGTGCTCAAAGGCGCTTTACAAATGCA